>RJWM01003474.1:0-112964 GCA_004363535.1 Dasyprocta punctata | reverse complement strand
AGTTCTTTCTCAATATTTCATGGTCTTTCCTCCCTTTATGACTTTGAATGTGATATCCTAGAATATACTCTTTCATTTTTGGTAGAGAGATTGAATAAATGCATATATATTTGTGTAAATATGCATCTATGTATGCAGAGTGCTTTTTTATTTTTGAAGGCTTTGTTGTTTGTATTTTCATAGGTAGAAATGAGTTTTTCTGAAACTCCATGTTCTCTGAAATCTGGTCATGCTCGGAGATAATTGTCACTGTCATCTCAGAAGTTTTTAAATAAGGTTGAAGAAGTTAGCGATGGCGACTTACAGTGAGTGATTCAGAGTCGTCTCAGACATATGGTTCATCCAGCAAACTCGAACCTCGTCTCCTGCTCCCTGTATCATCCTATCTCTCGCCCTTCCTTTTCTCTCCCTCTCTATACTTATTCCCATCACTGTCCAGACGCAGTCTTACCAAACATATTGGAAGAGGTACTGGCTTCGTAAGTAAATTTAGCTGTTTCACATTTTCCAAATAAACTTTAAAGAACTCTTCCCGTATTGTCATAAAGAGATGCCCTTTAAAAATAAACTTTGTTCACTTGCACAATACCCCTATCTTTAGCAAATGACTGTATATCTTCCCTGGATTCTGCTGAATTTTTCATCTCCTTTTGCCCACTCACCCACTCCTACCACACAGCTCTTTACCCATCCACACAAAATATAAAAGGAAAGGTTTCCAGCCCCTGACAGCCAGCAACAACCTGGGAAGCCAATATTCTCATTCAGTTCCCCATGAAGTGGAAGCCAAGGGAAATCCTGCAAGACAGACAGACAGGATCAAGCATAGTAACAAGCCAGAACCCCTACCAGGAAGAAGAACAAAGCTTTGACCTTTCTCAAAAGGAGAATTTCCTATAAGAAAGCATAGAGCACATCAATAACATGTGTGCCCTCATTATAAATAATATCAGGCCTATTCATATGGTATGTTCTTTATGGGCCAAGCAGTGTTTAATATATTGCATCCACTACAGAATCTCACACTTCAACTTTTTTTGCAAGGAAAAAAAGAGAAGGAATATCTGAGTAAAGATGGAATTGAGATTGATTGAATTCTTCCATGGGTACCTACTGTCTATATTATAAGAGCCAAATTCTTGTCTGCTCCTCCTCCTGTCAGACAGCTCTGCATTCTGACCACATGTGCTTAGTTCATGCCTCTGGGTCTTTGTACATACCTTTTCCTCTGTCCGAAATGTTCTGCCAGTTCCTGTCCATCCTGCAAGACTAAGTAGCAGGTCCTTGTGTTGAAATATTGAGTCCCTCCCCAGTGAACTTAGGCCTACTTCCCTTTGAACTTCTCTTGGTTCACAGAAGCATCACATCAGTGACCATGCTGTACAGTACTCACTTGACTTCCTTGAAATTTTCCTGGCCAGATCACATGCATATCCAATCCAGGAATGTATCCCTTTACCTAGTAGGCAAGTTTCCAATAAATATTTATTAAAAGAATGAACAAACAAGGGGATAAACAGATGTTCCTTGGGGGCAGAAGAAAGTCTTCCTCCCTTCACACACACAGTTCTCCTTATTTATGCATCACTGAGTGGGTGTTCCACTGCGACTTTCCTGGTGAGGAGGATTCAGGTGAACCTGCCCTGACCACCATGGTACTAAGGTTGTTGTCAATCTACAGAGCTCTGGCAGCGTGCTCCATTCTCAAGGGCAAATGATAGCAGGGCTGATTTATGTCCTGTTAAGGGAAAGTTGCTGCAGGTCAAAGGTGTGACCAGCGTGAGCACATCCCAAGATCACCAACTCTGCTATTTAAAATACTAATAGAAAGTACATATAGATGAACAATCCCCAATGCCTAGTTCTATGGAGGAGCTGATTCCTGATAATTTCAGAGAAAACTTTAGTGAAAAAAAAATATTACACACTTCTCAGAAACAATGGAAGGACAGAAGAATGGATCGCAAAATTGAACACTAAGGAAAGATAACTAGACACTGTGATGGGTGCCAGCCAGACCATTGGGCCAGGCCAGGGGATCCTGTTGTGGCTTCTTGTAACATGGGACACTTCTGCTTGAACTGTCTCCAGCCTGGACAACTGAGCCCACACAGCACTTCTGCTCCTGGAAATTGCATTTGGTCGCGCCATCAAAACATTTGGTGTATTGTTGCTGTCTCATCACATCCATCACTCCAGATTCCACACTACGGGAGTGTCTCAGGTGCACCCGCAGCCAGACTGTGAGCTGCACAGCCTTCAGGGCTTCTGTACTGGGAGGCTCAGCTTCATAAAACACCAAATCTCTCGAACACAAAATAGAGCTCTAGAAGGATGACAAACATCTACTGGACCCCCCTGACTTGCCTTCACACATTAATAGCTACATGAAGGAAGGAGGGTTAGTTCTTATTTATATTTTTGAATGTCACCTCACTTCATAAAAAAAGACCATTAAAAATATTAAGAAGTATTTTATTGAGCATGCAAGGAATACAATGATGGGACAGGTTTACTCTACTAAAACCTTATAACCCAAAAATGGAAACTCAGTGTTTATGCAAATAGGAAATAAGTTGTAAGTGATATTTCAACTGTTCACTTTGGAGTACTGAGCTCTCTGCCTTGGCTCAAAGGATCAGAGAAGACTTGACAAGCAGCAGTGAAACCACTAGGCCAGATTTCCAGTCTTGCTTTACTGTCTTCTAATTGGTCTTCTTGATTTTGTAACTTTTACATCTTTGCTAAAGTCAGTCACTATCCTCTGGGTCCTCTTGTTTGTCTTCTCTTTCCATTTGAATTTGAATGTGTTTTTTCAAGTTCAATTTCAGAAGAAAAGCTTCAACTTTCGGGAAAAAATTCAGAGAGAAGCGTGTGTGTATGTTTGTGTGTGTGTGTGTGTGCGTGCACACACATTAGAATACAGACATGGAAGGGGTTTTAAGCAAAATTGAGTGATGTTAACACCAAGGGAAGAGTTCTATTTTTCGGCCTGTCCTTAATAGCAAGAATGACAACCTGAACCCCTGTGAATCATTACCCGAACTATAACTCCCCACCGCCAGTCACTTATTGTATCTATTAACTTGGATTTCCTTAAACTCATGACACTGTAGTCATCTTCCTCCCTGCCTTATGATGTCCTGTTAACACAGCCTCTGGCCCTCAGTCCTATACACTTTAAATCTGCCTTGACTTACCAGCCAATGGTCCACTCAGTGATCATCAGACTCTATGATTTTGCTTTCCTCACCACTCCTTTCTGCACACCGCATAGAGAGGATTGAACCCAGGGCCTTCACAGTGAGCTATATCCCTAGCTCTCAGACTGGGCTCAAATTTGCGGTTCTCCTGTCTCAGCTTGCCAGAGTGGTGAGACTACAGTCATGTACTATCAAACATGGCTTTCATTTCTTCTTTCTTTTCCTCTCCTACAGCACATTCACAGTACACGTGGGGCTGTCCATCCTGACCTTTGGTGGCTTTCTTGACACCTCCATGATTTCTGTAGTGAATGCCTCTCACTATTTCCCAGGTCATTAGTCATAAATGATTCATTGCGAAACCTTGGTTTTCTGATCAAGGGGACACATTGGTTTGCTGAGTGAAGATGAATTCCTTTCCCAGGATTCTAGAGATTGTCCATAACTGTTCAATGTCATACCATAAAATTCTCCAAATGCACACTCTTACAGACTTCTGCTGGTCTCATCATGCTTTTAGTTTTCTTTTAGAACTGCCAATATTAAAAAATAAACATTCAGCACATATCATGCTTTCATTTATCTGGGTCATTCCGATTCTCTGTGGCTACCTTCGCAGTGCGCTTCTGCCTATGGAATAGCTCCACATCTCTGGATGCTTTGAAGCAACTCTTCCCTCAAGGCCTAGGATCAACTGCATATTACTCCCCCCTTTTTATGTGTATATCACTAACAATTTATACCCTACAATTTAATATTTAAATATTTAGCAGAGTTCCATTTTATCAATTCAGTTACATGTCCAAATATGCTCATTTCGGATCATTACTTAGAGTCTATGCTACTTGAGTTTACAGATTATGTCTTCTGTTTAAATTTTCATTCAAATGCCCAATTTACTACTGCTGAAACCACAAAGGACAATCTGTAAGTGTCAACTTATTGACTGGAGCCAGATCTTATATGTAGCTCATTTTTCTCTCATGGGAATCTTAGCTACAAGGTATCAAATCAATTAACCTTTATAGCGATCATACCATAACTACAGGATTCATAAGCCAGTTTCTTCTATCTCCTTGTCTATGGCACTTAACTTTTTTAAAAGACATTTTTCAGATTAGAGAAACGAACAAGCTCATGATCTCAGTGACTCAAGCCCTGGAGCCTACAATTTAAGGAATGCTAATTCTTCCTGGCTTTAAAACAATTCCATCAACTTGGCAATTATTCAAAAATATCTTTAGTCATGAACTCATTGCCGATGCACAGTCAGTCACATCGCAGAATGTTTAAAGTACCCAGATGCCCCCTGCATTCTGAGTGTCTGTTCTGGAATGCCTTTCAGAGGTTCCATCTTGTAATTGCTCTGGCCCTTTCGCTGGAGCAGGCCTGTCAACAAATATGGACTGGATTCAGCCAGCCAAATTTCATACAGCTTATGTCACTCATGCGCTCGACTTGGTCCCCCTTTCTTGGAAATCATCTGTCTCTGAGAAAATGCACATCCTTCCTCAACTGCTCTTTTTATATCTCCTTGAAAATTAGATGATTTTTTTTTATTCAGTATGACTCTTCCGGCCTCTGACTTCTGCAGAGAAGAAAGCCAGGAAGAGGGAAACTTCTGAACAAGAGACTGTGGTTTGAGTTGAGTTATTTGTCAAAATGACTACAGAGCAGATGAAATGGTAACAAATGATTAAATGAATAGCCAATCACTGGCATTTGTAGGGTACCCTTTACAAAACGAATTATAATCAAGTTGTGCCATGTCAGAAAAACCTATGCAGAATCTCGAAATCAAATTGGACATATTCATTTCTGCAGTTATTTCTGCAGAATTTTAAAAGTTAATTCTAAGCTTTTGCTGTTATCTTCTACTAGTTTTCATCATTTGAGGATTTGTCAGTTTAGTTTTCATAGGCAAAACTAAGCACTTCTAATTATTTAGTGGCAGCCATTTAAACTGCTTGAGTAGTGTCTAGGATATTATTAGTAATCTCATAATAGTTACTGGGAGAAAAGAAACAACATGATTTTATATACCACTGATTGAAATATATTAGACAGAAGGAGAAGCTATGGTTCCACTGGACTCGGCACTGGTCAGATCTGTAATTCTAATCCATAAATCCTAGAAACAGTCACATAGTGAAAGAGGGGGAGAGGCAGCATGGTGGAACTGTTAAACCATTGGGAAAAGCCACAAGAAGGAATCATTTGAGGAAGGAGATGGAAAATGGCCAAATGTAATTTCCTGCCAAAATTGACTTTAAATCTTCCATAGGAAGAGATGCAAGACATTCCCTATGTTGGTCCAAATGGAAGAACTAAGGCCGAATAAACAACCTATAGGAAGTTAGATAACTACTGAGTATAACATAAAGAAGACTCTTTTAAAAGTAAAATTTGGAGTTAGCCAACATTTGAATGGACTAAGTGAGCCAGAAAACTTCCTATTACCAGAGACATCTCAGGAAGGATTTCTGCACTAGGTAACAGGACACCAGACTACCATCATTCAAATTATTCTTCAGTGGCAGGCTTTGGCGAAGTGGTGAGTAGCTGACAAAAGTTACTTCTTATCCTGATAAGTAGCCTTTACAACTGCTGCCTTGATTTTGACATTCTAGGAGCTGCACTCTGGGCCATCCTCTTCATCTTTAGGAAAAAGCAGAGCACCACTGAACTATACAGCATAAACTACAGCATAGAAGCACAGAAAACCCAAAAGAGCTGGGCATGGTGGCACATGCCTGTAATCCCAAGCACTTTGGAAGGCAGAGGCAAGAGGATTGCAAGTTCCAGGCCAGGCTAGGCAAACAAACAAACAAAAAAAAGAAAAAGAAAAAAGAAAGAAAGAAAAAGAAATTAAAAAAACCAGGAGAGCCATTTTAGCCAAGATGTACTTCAGTATGCCTGGATGAAAAAGAGAAAACAAAACTTTCCTTGTGCCAGTGAAGCATCCATGTTTCCTGGTGATGTGTCTATGTCATGGAATGATGGTGATTTCATCTGCTAGCCAGTCACATATTTCCATGAGCCTGCAGAAAAGCACAGTGACTCTACTTCTACTTAAGAATTCTCTTGTACTGGATTACCAGGTAAACAAGAGAATCTGAGACCCATGTTTGCCATAGTAATAGAAATACATTCTCCTGGAAATGTGACTTATGTTATAAAACTTAATAAGAAATGCTCATTTTTTTTAAAACTGAAAAACCAAAATAAGACAATTATTGATGGAGATAATTGGTGCAACCATATTAAAATGGCTATATTTAAATGCTAAGTCTTTATATTTCTTTTGCATTGAATTTCTTTTATATTGGTATATTTTCAACATCACATAATATAAGACAGACACCTCAATTCTTCCTCTGCTGTTGATATTCTTTGTTAATAAAAATGAGACAACATTTTAATGATTTGACCTTTTAAGCGTGGCCACGGTGACACACAACCGAGGTATGACGTTCAAAGAGATCAGAATTCAAGCATGGACACATAAGTCTGAGTGGCAATGTCCATTGATCTCTAGCCCTTACTTCACCTACCACAACTGCTTTTGAGGGCAGCTCACAGTTTAAGGCTTTAGGTAGGACATGGAGTGACACATGGAGGGGTTCCGCGGCATTGCTGAATGTGCTACGGTATGCCACAGAATAAGACTGCTTCCAGCCATGCCAAGAGTCTGTCCCTCCACGCTTCTCAGTGTCCAAGGTCTCTGTTGGAGGTAAGATGCATCCTACTTTCCAGCAGAGAGGAAGCCACACTGGCTTTTCTCATTCAATTAGTAGAGTGACCATAGACTTTACTGTCCAAACCAGGATAATGGTAAGAATGAAAGAGAAGACAATGAATAACTATGTCCCAGCACCAAGCACAAACACAGAGCTGCTTCAGGTAGATCAGAAGATACTGTCACTCTCTGGATTTGGTCTTGCTCCTGTATGAACAGGGCCCTCTTTTCTTCAGAACTTTGATTAACTATAAGCACAAGAAGTTATTTGATAGCACAGCAATCATCTTTGATTACACATTTGTATTTATTTATTTTGTGAAAGATTGCTCTTTATCCATCTCCAGGCAATTTCCTTTAAAATGTTGTTTCTACCACAATCATTCACATTTTTCCCTTGAATTTAATAGATGCCATTGATACATAACTTCTCCAAGGCTTTAAGCATTATGACTCTCCATCATTTTTTTATTACAAATGACTTTTTATATTTGGGGGAAATGTGTGTTGCTGAAAGTAAGATTTTATATCTCCATTTAGCATACAGGAGGTTTTTTAATTCATAACTTGTTCCAGTTCCTATGCCTTGATTTTCCTTAGGAGTTGTCATTCTCCTCTCGCTCTGATCGCACCATCAGATTCTGAGTTTCACACTGTATGTCATGATATGACGATGTAGTGAATGTGAAAATAATATAAAGAGAGAAATAATTGTGAGAGATACAAGTAGAGATGGAATCTGAGTTTGGAGAGGTAGGTCAGAATAAATACAATAAACACTGGCCTGGTGGATACTCTGTTTACCTCCTGTACTCTTATCTCCCTCCAACTTTCTAAATTCTAAAGCCACTCAAATGTCAATAAATTAAATTTAATGTTAAAAATAGTCAAGCCATGCACATGCTTGTAATTCCAGCACTCTGGAGGCTGAGGCAGGAGGAATGCCACAAGTTCAAGGCCAGCCTAAACTACATAGTGAGATTTTGTCTCAAAAAAAAAAAAAATCAATTCCCTAAGAAATTGGCCACATTTTGCAAGAAGTTACTGCATTGACCTGAGAAGGTGTAGAATATTTCCTTCATTCCCCAAAATTCTACTGGGCAGTGCTAACTGAACCCTGATTTGCTTCAATAGCTTGTCCCTCTTGGAAACAAGTAGTAAGAGAAGATTTAAATTTTCCTCACCAAAATGGAAATGATAAATATTTCAGGTGATCATTGAGCATGTTAGACTGATTTGATTATTCCACCACATATACCTGTATCAAAGCATCACAGTATATAGCATATGTCTTAGTAACTTTCCTACTGTTACTGACACAAAATACATAACACCTACAAGTTAAGGGAGGAAAAATTTGTTTAGCTCACAATTTGTAGAGGTTTCAGTCTGTAATAAGCTAGTTCTGAGGCAGGGTGGCACAACAAACATGCATCACAGAGGAAAAACTGTTCATGGAGGGCAGAAGGTAGCAAAGCAAGGGAAGACAACTTTTTCTATCCCTTATATCTTATCTAGGCTACTTAGGGTGAGCAGAATTAACACCCTTAATCCTAGTGCCCTTGATCCTAGCATTGCACCATGAATCAATTCCAACTTCATACACTCTAGATCCAGCCACCTCTAATCACCCCACCTACAATCGCATAAGGCTTTGAGAGAACGTCTAAACATAAGCCATAACACCATAGATATGTGCACAACTAAAAATAAAATTCTAAAAAAGAATCTCCTTTCTGCTTCATTGTCTCCATTTTTCAGTGAAAGCTGGCCCCAGAAATGTTTCCTGATTAGGTCGACAATGACAGTAATCTCATTTCTCTCCTTCCCAGGGTCCAGCTGAAGTAACCCATGTATACCAGTCTATGGTCTGCACTTGTTTGTCTAGAGCAGCAATTCTGAACCCTTTGGTGACCAAGCACCCAAACTGCAACCCAAAGCCCATTGATTTATCCTAAAGTCCCAACACTACAATTAAACCTGAATACTGAGGTTTTAGTTTTAAAAACAACTCCTACATTAACATCTTTTTTTCTTAAAAGAAAAACACAATAACAGAACTTTTAATTACACAAACAATCTTTTATTGGAAGGTCAAGTTTGTATTTGGCATAATTTTGCACAATTAATGTGATCTTTGCTGTTGTCTGCATGATGATAATTTGTCGAACTTTGGCTGGGACATTTAGGCTCACATGCCCACAGAGAAGGCTCTACATACCTGCTGTGGCACATGAGTCATACATTTGCCCCCACTGGTCTAGAGGTACCAAGGAACTTATACTAAACCAATCAGACTGAAGGAACTGACCTTTAATCCTGATGGGAGAAAATATCTTTTCTTCTCTGGTGGGCAGGAATAAGAAAAACCTGTGTTCCTCTTCCTGCTGGCAGCTGACTTGTGACTGCAAGAGAAGCTAGCCTGAGGATAAAAGTAACCTGTGGAAGAGGAATGAGCAAGAAGGAGGTCGAAAAAGGAGAGAGTTGCTGATAGCTTCACATCAAGACCTGGCCCTGCTTCTGGGTTTTTTCTTAAATGAGATGATAAATGCGATTGCTTATACCCACTTAAAACCAGGTATCTTTTACTTGCAACTCAAAAGCCCTTTAACCAGCCCATCTGAAATCTTGTCCTGTCTTGGCCCAAGATGGTCCTAAGACCTTGAATGACTCCTGCAACCTTGCTGGACCTTGATATTTTAATGTGTAAAGCAGCAACTAGTGATCTGAGAGACTGTTAAAATCTAAAGACTTGGTGGAGGTCAAGAACCAGCAGTGAGGAGTGGTGTCAGCAGTGTTTCTCAGTGGGAGTCCTGGTGACCCTGATGAAGGCACTGGTGTTGGTAGTGTGCTGGCCACAGAGGCACAACTGACCCATGTCACTTGTCACAGAGCTCTGGTTACTCTCAGAAAGAAAGAAGTGCTGTCTTGTTCCTCACATGGAAGATGTATTCAGTAACACATCTTCCTTAAGGGAGTATTGATGTACATGCTGGTGATTCATGGGCTCCTGCTGTCTTTCTGAGATGTAGGCAAGATATTAGCAGATTCCAATGCCATGCTTTCAAAGGGGTTCATCCAGTGTCCTCCCTCCCCATGTTTTGTGTGTTACCAAAGAAATGATGCACTTGCAATTGATTTAGGAAAAATTTAATCCTCTGACTTCCCTCTAAGTAGTGGAATTGACTGCAATGTGATACTTTTAAGATTCATTATCTTCCTACCTTCCCACCTTACGCTTAAAGTGTTTGTCCTCTGGACCACATATTGCAATTCATTGGCCATTTGGTCATCCAAACCAAGTTCCTGGATATCATCCTAATTTCTCTGCCCTGTTCATCTCTGTATTCAGTAGGTGACTAATATTGTCAAGTTTATTCTCTAAATATCTCTTGAATCTATTGCCCCTTTATGGGCCTTTCCACCACTGATTCAGTTCATCTGGATTATTATATTAACTCTTAAAATATCTCACTCCCATCCATACATTGATTCCTCGGACTACAGCATGCTTTCTAGGATTGACATCTGAGTGTACTACTTCCCCGTTCAAATTCTTCAATAACTCCTTGGTTTGTTGGCTTAAGGATCTACATGACCTTTAGTTTTACCCAAGAAGTTCTTGTCACCGACAGCTGGTTGTACATTAGGTCTGCCTTTCACCATCCTGGCTGCTCGTGGTGCTACAGGTATTGTCACCTTTTACTGTCATGACTCCGTGCATGATATTCATTCTATTTTGCCATTCCCTTCCTGTCTTCCATCCACATGGTGCTTCCCATTGATTCATCAGGCACCTTGTCTCCTGGGCAGGCCCATTACACCCTCATTATTGTTGGAGACCACTACGAAGCGGCTCTGAACAGGATTTAAAATTAACGAATTGGCCTTTTATTTATCTGTGAGCCTGTCCTAGGCCTAGGCCCCTTGCCTGGTGATGGGAGCTGATTCATAGTAAGTGAACCTCTATGAATCACTGGTCTTGGCTGAGACCTGTAGTGGCCAATTAGGTCAGAGATACCTCAAAGGGCAAGGTAAAGAAGGCTGCAGCTGATGACATCTTGGCTCCAAAATTAATTATGCAGACAAAGACTGAAGCTGCAGTCACCTTACCCTGCAGACATCGTAGTCCCACCACAAATGCCATCTTGGAGATAAGACAGTTCTCCTTAATTGGCACAATTTACTACTTGGAGAAGTCTTTGAAGTGACTCTCAAGGTCCTGCTCATTTCCAACTCCTCCCTCAGTATCCCCTCTCTTTGTCTGCTATGGAAATAAATACAAGTGGTCCAGAGAAGCTCTTTGTCTTAGCCCTCATGATAGCCACAGAGTCAAGAACTCTGTAAGGGCTTTGATCCTCCTGGAGCCCTAAAATCATACCACTTGTCTCATTTATTTAAGCCTTTGCCATACACTCATTCGGAAGATTGGGGATCTAGACTGGGTCCCCGATAATTATGATCCCAATGCAATTTGTGTCAGTCTCGTCCACCTCTCTACTAGAATAAGAGCTTGGTGCAAGCAAAGATCGTGTTTTAGAATCTTATACCTGTTACCTTATTTAACACTGTAGCCTAGGCTCACCGTGTGTTAACTTCTTTTATAATAGCACCTTTTTACTTTGTATATAATCTTCTTGTGCAGCACGATTGGTGTTTGAGGTCTCTGTACCATCCCCAAAACGGATTGTAAATACCATTCACTGATGTCTCGCAAGTGCCTAGACCAATATCTCACACACAGAGTGTGCTCTGCAAGCATCTTTCTTGAGTAAATATATCTTTGGAAATTGGCACAGTTTCCAGAAAATCTTAAAAATGCAAATAAATATTTTCAACTGTCCAATTTTTATAACATTCACATTCATACCAGCTCACATTTGCTGAGCTCTTACCATGCTCTAAATGATTTACAGGCTACTAGCTTGGGTTGCAGGATATTTGAGGCTTTGAGAAATCAAGCAACTTGCCCAAGGTAAATAAGCAGTGGAGCTGAGATTCAAACATGAAGTTTGACTCCAAAGCCCACAATCTTAGAAAGTATATTGTTCCACCTCAAATAATCAGTCCCAATTATGTGTTTATTTTTCTTGTCATTATATACACTTTTGGGCTGGTATATTTTTAACCTCAAATACAAGGCAGTAAGAGAAACTGACCTCCGGGCATAAGAGAGAGCTAAAGGACAATTTGTGTTAGAATTGTGTATTAAGACACATTTTGCAGTTAAGTGTTTAGAAAGAAAGTAAAAACAATGCTTGTGGATTGTTGGCTGACTGATCTAGAAAGCGCACAACTGTGAGGCGGGCATTGCTTTTCCCAGGCTTTCGGATGCTTTGAAAGTGTTGTTCCACACAGATGTTGGGTAACTAATGTCTCCTTCTCTTCAGAAACATGTAAAGACCCAGAATTTAGCTCAGTGGCACAAGTGCCTGCCTGGCATGTGTGAGGTTGAGTTCAAACCCCAGTATCAAAAGTAAGTCGGGCGTGGTGGTGTACGCTTTTAATCCCAGCACTTGGGAGGCTGAGGTAGGTGGAGTGTTGTGAGTTTGAGACGGATTTGGGTTACAAAGTGAGCAAGGCCTGCCTGAGCTACACAGTGTGACCCTGTATCAAAAAAAAAAAAAAAATAGGACTGGGAGTTTGGCTCAGTGGCTTAAGCACCCGCTGGGCAGGCACAAGGTTGTGAGTTCAATCCCCAGTACTGACAAAAAAATAAAATAAAATAAAATAAATAAAATAAAATAAAGTGATCCAGAAGCATGTGAGGGATACTCAGAGAGAAAGCACTCCTTTTATTCCACTGCTCTCTCTCTGACTTCACCAGGAGTGGTGTCACTAATATCGCAATTCAATGACCTGTCAGCAGTTGACAGAGTCACCTATAATTCCAATCTACCCTTTACCCAACACATACTGTGCAATAAGGAATGTAAGGGTGTTCATGTTTTACCTCTGAAACTGCTGTCAAAGCAATTTCTATCTTCCAGCATTATTATTATTTTTCTCACTATCAGTGCAATCCTTTAGTGTAATGACTTACATTCTTCCTGAGTCTGTGGACTCACTACAGAGGCTAGGTTACCAAATGCAGGGGAATACAGCTAGGATACACTGTGATTCTAGTCATCTTTCACTGTACCAGATGTTTTTAAAATTAACATCAAGACTAGCTGGGTATGGTGGTACATGCCTGTAATCCTAGCATTCAGGAGGCTGAGGCAGGAGGATTGCCATGAATTTCAGGCCAGCCTGGGCTACATAGTGAGCTCAAGGCCAGTCTGAACTGCATAGTGAGACCCTGTTTCAAAACTAAAACAAAACAAGCAAAAAAAACCAACCAACCCCCAAATAATAACAGTAATAATAATAATAATAAGACTATACAACTGTAATAGAAATTAAGATGCCTTACACATACTATTTATGTTATCACATTGTATTTTCTATTGACATATTTTGAGGTTTCTACCAATCTTAGTCAATGTCCTTCAAAAATTCCGTCTTTAGTAGGTGCTCTAGGTGTCAACATAATTGCCTAAGCAGTTTTCTATATGGGACTTTGAAGTTGCTTCAAATTGCAAATAATTTTTCAATGGATATTTTTGCATATAAATTTTACCTGCACTACTTCTTAGAAGTTACTTCCAGAAAGGAAGTTAGTAGGTCTAAGAATAACATTTTTACAGCTTATATTACATATTGCCAAAATGCTTTCAATGAAATTTATGTCCGTTTTAATTCCCAACTGCATATGAGAATGACCACTGCAAAGCTTGCTTTCCAGCACTGAATAATATTCTTTTTCAAAGTCTTAGACAGGGGTGCCGATGGAGCTCAGTGGTAGAGCATTCGCCTAGCATTGGCAAGACCATGGGTTTAACCCTCAACTCTGCAAAATGACCAAACATTAATTCTGGACAATGACATGGCAAGAATTCCATGGAAGTTTTATTTTCTTTTTGTCATTAACAATGGGCTAGGAGTTAGTGCCCGTTTGTAAGCATTTGGTCTTCCCACATGTTAGAACATTAGTTCTCCCCATATTTCCCATCGATATTTTTCATCATCTTAAATTTAATTTTTTAGCTGTATTTGTAGGTAGTTTTGTCATGCAAAAGATCTTAATCTCATGTAATTAAATATATTACCTTCTTTTTTTTTTATTACCAAGCTTGGTATTTGGATTTTCAAGACTACTGAGTAGTAACATAAGCTGGTGAGTTTTAGTGAATCATTTTGGAGCAGTTTCCAAATTACTGATCATGAAAAAGTCAGAGTCACATTTTTCTGGCATTATATTTTTAATTTAATTATTTTTCTGACATTAGAATCACAATTTCTACAATTTTTGAGCTGGTACGTGACCCTGCTCTTGTTTGAGAGCAGTAACAAGGGCATCAGGGACTCTGGGGTGCAGCCTCCTCATACAAGGAGTTCCCCCTTCAGCTGCTGGAGGCCAGGCCATCTCTCTCTGTCCTCTCTGCCAGGACCTTCCACCTTTGAAGACACTGGGTGTGAAGTGACGTCAAGGCTCTGGCTTCCATTGCTGTCAGAATGCTTAAGCCCTTTTCAAAAGCACACACACTGGTATCATGGGCTGCTGGGCTCTGAACACTTGTGATTGGATTGTACCCTTGTGTTATCAGAAAGCAAAGGTCTCACTAGATGGCAGAGCCTGTGGAGAGGCTCTCTTCATGAGCTGTTAAATTCTGCACAGGCTATGTCATCCCCTGCAGGATGTCAGATCCCTGAAGGACAAGGCTGGTCCCCAGAGGAGGGGCAACCAATACAGTGCAAGGTCAGTCATTCTGAAGTTCCTTGATGATGGGCTTTCACAGAAAGTTTTAGGTAAAATATTTTGTAGATTTTTATTGCAAGTGTGATTACATAAATCTATGTGTATGCACAATGCTGCAAGCAAGCATACGCGCACACACACACACACACACACACACACACACAGCTACATGCAAAAATCCAGACAAACTGGAGAGCTATGGAGAAATCAGTGGAGAAAATTTTCACACTGAAAAAAAGAAAAAAAGCTCAGTCCCATGGCTATGGTTAAAGAATATTAAACCAGTGCTTGTTTGAGACATCTACAGCCACTGCCCTGTTCAGAGAGGAAAAAATGAGGTCCAACCTTCCTAAACAGAATTACTTAAGAGTACAGGAATCATTAATTTTTTCACTGTGCTATCTATGACTTTAAGATCATGAGTATTTCCTCTCACCTGTGCAAAGTCTTGAACACGACAATGCCTGACATTGGGAAGAGGAAGAGCAGGGCTGCAGACACACATTCGAAACTTTGTGTGTATCTTTCTAGTGTGTTGTCCTGGCCAAGCATTTTGTTGCTTTTGCCAGAACCTTCCCTGTATGCTTAGAACAGGATGATGAAACTCACATCTAAGTCTTTTGAAGATGACTTTGGGTAAATTAAGTATCTATTGTTTATTTAATAGATCTGACTGTGTTACTAAATGAATTTTTTGGTACATAATAAATATCAGTTTTCATAATATCCCCGTGCTTTATTAAAGGCCTGGTCTTCTTCCTTAAGTGTTTTTTTTTTTTCCCTGTACCCTGTGGGTGAGTGTCTCTGGCTAGGGGAGCACTGAGAATGTTGGGAATGTTGTCCAGTTGGGTACTTCTAAGGAGACAAGTTGGACTCTGAAGTGGCATCTGGCCGACTTCACATTCTGATCAAGGACAGAGTTGTTGTTAGTAGTCACTGATTGGGCTTTTTGTAATATAAATCTGGAGTGCTTCACCCCCAATAAACTCCTTATAGTCTCTTAAACAGATGAATAAAATCCATCCCATGAGAGTCATGGAAAGTGGTGCAGTCCCTTTGAGATAAGCAGAATGTTATTATCAGATTTCTGATGAATGCTTCCCCTGCAGAAAGCTTCTTCTCACAGAGGGCCCCTGTCTTGGTTACCTCCTCATTGCTGGGACACAATACTCAACACCCACAAGTTAAAGAAGGAAAGGCTTATTTGGGCTCATGGTTTCAATCCATATTCATTTGACTCCAGGGCAGGGTGATATGGCAGAGGGTCATGGAAGAGGAGAAATGGCCCATGGTAAGTCTGGCTAAAAGCAGCAGAAATGAGCTTCCCTTTCCCTTTTTATTCTGTGCAACATGCAAGCCTAATGGTTGATGCCACCCATGCTCTGGGTGGGGCTTCTGTCTTCAGCGATACACATTCACACAACAATCCAGTCAGTGGACTGATCTAGTCACTCTCAAAAACCCCAAATGGCAGCATATGAGGCTTTGAGGGACCTTTTAAATATGAACCATAATAGTCTTTGACTTTGCAATGAAGAAATTCAAGGAGCCTTATCTGAGTATATCCTATCTGAGTACTTATTCTTGAAGTTCTGAGCTCCTGAGAACTTTCTGGTTTCCACTGGGTCAGTGCATGGCAGCGAGCCAGGATATGGTATCAATTCAAAAAAACGTGATGAAGGACTGGTGGAAGAGAAGAATCTAGGTGAGAGAGAAGAGATAAAAGAACATAGGGAAAAGGAGAAAGAAACAGAGGAGACAAGGAGATGTCAAAGAAGAGAGGGAACAGAAGAGCAAAAGAGGAAAGGGGAAGAAAGTAAAAGAAGAAGGATATGAATAAAGGGAAGGGAGAGAAGGAAAATGAGGGAGAGAAATGGGATCTCCTTTCTGGAAGGTGAATGCATAATCTCAAGAACAAACTTAAATTGAAATGAGGTGAGACTTAGAGTAAAATGTACTAAATTCTATAGTAAAGCCCCTCAAACTTCCCATAAAAACAAAATGCGCCCCAGGGTCTGAATTTCTCTATTTCAAAAGAAGAGTGTCAGAAAAGAAAAAGTATTACAGCTCAATATTAGGAGGAGAGAGATTTCTCACAAGCAGCTTCAACTCAACAAATTCAAAACCAGATTCTTTCCCCCAAAAAAGCCTGTATTCCTCTTATATTTCCCATCTCAGCAAACGATCATTTCAGTACCCCTGTTATGCTTCTCTAATTATTTCTTCAACTTGTTTATAACCCTTTAATGTTTTAACTGGGTTCTTTACTAAATATTCCTTCCTCTGTATAGCTGGGGTAGGCACCAGCAGGGTTGATGGGTGGTGAGTTGTGAAGACAGCCCCAGAAGCCAAGGAAGCTTGAATGAGAAGGCAGGGTGCAGCCTCAAGGAATGATCTAGGATGGTATCAAGTTCCTAGTAATGCTCAATTAGCAGTTATGATGTGATTATTTTTAAAGTCACCCTTCCCCAACCCTCTGCTTTTTAGAGGTCATCTCTCCAAGAAGGAAGTACAGGTGATAACTTAGACCAGTGGTCATGAGCGCATGGCATGCGTGCCTCAGTGGGCAGGCAGAGGCCTCTCTGTAGGCACACAAGCCAAGTCTTGCTAGCAGTCAAGTATCAGATATTTAGTTTTAACTGCATTGTTGGCACTTTGCAATAAGTAAATGGCTTTTAGTTTGCAGTTTGGGCAGTCGGTCTTCAAAAGATTCTCCTTCACTGGCTTAGAACACAGGTTTGCATTCAGTCAGAATTTTGCCTTTGCAATCTACTGGTTTCACAATCTCTAGGATGTTCTTTCTTGGAACTTCCTGCTCTCATCTATAAAGTGAGGATGCTGGAGTGCTAAGTGTCCTCAACCCTTGGGGCTGAACTTGAGTGATCTATGAGAGAAAACAGGCAGGGTGTCAGCACTGAGGTGACACATGATGGTTGCTCACTGCCATTGCTGGTTATAGAATCAGAACATCAAATCTCTCCCTCCCACAAAACGCCTCACTGCCCCACTTCCTGGGCATCACAGTTTGACCCAGAACTCCTCTTCTATTTAAATTTTCCTGATTTTGTGGCCCAGGGATATGCTCTGTTCTTCATAGAGATCTACTCATGCTTACTGTAGCACTTGTGGTAACATCTCACCAATATTTTTGGAGTTGACTTGAACAGCTTGTACCCAGGAAACAAAATCTTCACATGATCTCTACTGTTCTAGAGCTGCTAATGACCCAGAATGAAAGTTTCATGTGGGTTCTGCCTTTCTATCTAGGCTGGTGTTTCAGTCTCATGACTATCTTCCTTCATAGATTATGCAAAAGCCAGCTGTTTCCTATGAGCAATTTTGGGACAATTTTAGTTATCTACCCTAAATTTTTTTTTCAGTTATTGTCAAAAACATACAGAATAGACTGGACCAGTCTGCTGTCTGGATTGTATCGTTTTAACTATGAAATTGTTTGAGGATGGACCAATATAAGAAAATTATTCCTTTTTTCTGCCCCAAAACCTCTGAAACAGTACTCTAAACAAAGAGTTTTATTTATATACAAAATTAACCTCAGAAGAACAAAGGGCAATATTGGAAAACTAGGAACACCACATACTGAACAATTTATACACAGGAAACATGAAATAAATATCATTTTTGTTCTAGCAGAAAATTAACTCTACACCTTCCTTTTGACAGTAACACATAATTAAATTTTCTTATAAATTGTTTTTTAATTAATTTTTGCTTTTCCTATTTGTGGTTTCTGACACTCTATCCTTACCCTGTGTGCCTGGTATCTGTGCTTAATTCTTCTCTTTACATGCTGTATTCAGAAATAACACAAACAAGAAAGACCATTTAGCTTGACACTCAATCTTGCTTAGTATCTCAAGAAACACCAGGCTGAGATTTTATTTTAACATCAAGAAAAGTAAACAACAAATTTTAGTACCATGTCTCATTGTAATTGCCTTTGCAATACATCACTGCAGTTGGTAAAAGTACATCTTTAAAGCACAAAGAGCTAAGTTGAAACCCAAAATGTTTCCATTCCCTAACTGAAAGTCCCTTAGAAAAATGTCTCTCTACCTGAACTTTGGTTTTCTCATTGAAACAATAAACTTAATAATACTGTTTTAGTTGCTTTGTTATTACTGGAATGTAATACCCAATACAAGTTAAAGAAGGAAAGATTTATTTTAGCTCACAGTTTGTAGAAGTTTCAGTCCATAGTCAGCTGCTTCCAAGACAGAGCAGCATAGCAAAGGGGCATAGCAGAGAAAAAGCAGTTCATGGCATGGCAGGCAGGAAGCAAGGAGACTTCATTTTTCTTTCCCTTTTCATTCCATCCAGGCTACGAGCCTATTGATTGGTACCATCCACACCTATAGTGGATGTTTCACCTTCAGTAAGTCCATCATGCACACCCAGAATGATGCTAAACCAATTGGTGGAATAACTCAGTATTACACACTGATGGTCAGTCACCTCCCACAAGCCTCATCTATGAGTGCGTGAGGTTTAGGGAGACATCTAGATATAAGTCAAAACAAATACCTACCTTGATAAATGTTACAGAAATTAAATAATCACTTATCTTAGGTCTGGGCACATGATTAGCATAAAATTACTACTAGTTGTTATTTTTAGGTCTAATTGATTTTATATAGTGACTTTTCAGTAAATATCTTTGTAAATAAGAAATTGGTATAATTTTTTGTAAATTGATGAGTACCCTTCAGATGGTTATGTTTCCATATGTGATGAACTTACACAGTCTTTGAAGAACAGGTACACAATCTACAGGGGAGAAGAAGCCTTCGTAGTTTTCTGCACATGTGTGATTATGAAACCTTGGGTTGTACTAACCTAGAATGTACCTAAGGGCTCCTTTCTGTTGGAGCATTTTTCCTTTGCTCCTCCCTATCAGTCATGGGGTGGTATACTGCAGAGATAGCAGGCTATCTCATGCCTGTCTGCCATTCTCTTATATGCCTAAAGCATCCTTGATGTCATCCTTCTGCAATTGGTCCCAGCCATCGAAGGCACATCAGGATTCCTGGCCTTCAAAGAGTGCACTGAACCCCCACCTGGCATGAACTTCAAGGCTCCATACACAATAGAAATTTTCTTCAATGGGCATTTCTGTCTGGCACTGTTTCATAGGATGTTAGTTATTTATTTTGATCATATTATTGAACTTAGCCCTTTTGCCTATAGACTCTTCCACAAAATAAGAAAAGACCACGAACTGAACCACCAGCAGTGATAATTAATTCTTCCCTATGAAATATTGTCATCTCACCTCTTTAGCCACTATAAGATTTGTTGGTTGATTTGGTAGAGAAAATGTTTTCCGGGCAAGAGTTGTGCTCACTGCACCTGGTTATCATAGACAGTGGGTCTGTGTGGTCCTCTTTGGGGTGATGTGGTGATGTTTTTCTTCCTCTGAGGTCAGAGAGAGTGAGAAGCAAAGAAGCAGCTCTTTGGACCTAAATGCTGTGCCTCACCCATAGTTCCTCAGAGGCAAATCCCATTTCAAAACATATAAAGATGGCAGAGCTCAGCTCCTAGTTCGTACTCTGTAAAAAAAAAAAAAAAAAAAAAAAAAATGAATGTCAGAAAAAGAAGGGGGTTAAAAACAACAGAAGAAACCAGGTTCTGATGGAAAAGAGGCAACTTTTTCATTTTTGATGAGTGAATTGAGTAAGACATGAGCAATTAGTAGGCTGTGATCAGTAAAAATGTTTTTAAAAAGTTCCAGCAAAAAGATATGTGAAAGAAAGCAACTTAACACTACTCAGCTAAACATCCCCACGTGAACTATAATTCAGCAATAAACAGAGTCACACAACATACTATTATGCTCAGTTTATAAGACACAGTCTCCACAAAAAGTAGCACAAATTACCATGATTTCTATTCTAGCAGGCCCTTGGGTGGGTCAGTTATAAGGAGAGCTTAATGTATAGCACTCTTAGCAAAGCATTGAAAAAGGCTGATTGAATTTTACTCAAGCCTTCTAGGTTTGGAATAATTCTTTCCTTTAAGGGAAAATGAATGGGTATGTTCTGATTCTTTTGCCTGGAGCTGGAAAAAAGAACATTATTTGGAGATTTTACCAATCCTACAGTTCCTAGTTCATACGCATCTGGCTTCTGCCGTCAGTCCCAAACCACAAGCTTTTAATTTTCTCTGAAGATTAAACCAATATTTACCAGTAAGCCTGCATTTATCCTAAAAACCCTTTACTGGAAACTATTGGTTTCAAGTAAATGTTAGATCTTGTTTAAGAACAGTTGCCTTCCTTTGTAAAGTAGGCAACAGGAAAAGAATGCTGCATTTCTGATAGGAGAAGTAAGAGGAAAAATTTCTATCGCTTCTACCAGATGGAGTACTTCTACACTTTGTTTGTTTGCCATTCATTTTCTAGGATTTCTAATTGGTGACCCAATCTAGTAATTACTAAATGTTAACAAAGAATTATTTCCTGAAGTGGTCTATAGTACAGTCAGATGTAAAATTGTAGGGCATTCAATAAAAAAGCGAAAAGAAATCTAGTCTGATATAAATAGGGTAATAAATATGAGATTTAATAGAAAGCACTCACAGAATCAAAAATCATATTGTTTTCAAAACGACTTGCTATAAACCCTGTGTTTGCCTTAATGCAACTTGTCATTGGAGTAGACAAATGTTCTTTATCTACTTAAGGTCAATGCGCTTCAGCTTCCAAAACAGAATTAGTGTAGAATAGTCTCATAGACTTCTAAGGAGGCTTTATCGCACGTTGGTTTGATATTTTGGTAATTAGTAGACTCTTCCACTAATAAAATCCAAATAATTTCACGAAAAATCTGGAAAAACAGTATCCAAGAACTGAAAGGAATGGAGGCATGTCACATGTCATCTAGACTGCTGTAAAATGCCCAATGGAGTCCATTGAGGAAAAGGTCTCCTACCAGGTCTCAGAGTAAATGGAAAGTTTCAGGTAATGCTGATATGAAAACTTACTTTGGCCTTTCTAAATAATTCTGACAACTGAGAAAGACAAGCTTAGGTCAACTGCTGTTGTTGCATCTATTTGAATCAAGGGCCCTGTCTGTCCCCTATAATAGCTGCAAGATTATCCTTCAGAATAAGAAAACTGTGGAAGGATTCTGTTCTCTTTCCTAGTACTAAAAACTAGCTGGAATTAAAGATAAATTATAGGCCACAAAAATCTCACATTGAAGCAATCTTTGTTGGGAGATTCTTAATGATGAAACATACTTCCACAGCAGCCTGGCTTAGAGCAAGCAAGAAAAAGTCCCACAGATTCCTTCTAGACTTCATTGCCTTCTCTCTGGAAAAGACATAGCCAACCCTGAAACTGCAACCTGGGTCAGAAAATGTAGGATTACGTGGACACCATGACATTTCCTGTCTCAGCCAGGTTTACTGCTTCTAGGCTAGTGGAAGTTTAACTATAAGGTCCTGATAAGGCCTCTTTCTTTGACCATGTAGGCCCATGCCTCGAAGATGTGAAAAAGAAGAGGTCTGGTGTACCATTCAGCAAAGGATGGGAGCTCAGAGACTGAACTCTCCCTCTCTTTACAGGGGTAGAGTGTCTTCATCTTAGAAAGCAGGGACTGGATATGCGATTTTCAGTTTGTGTGACTGTGTTTTGTTTTGTTTGCTTTGTTCTTAAGCGTAGAACCTTTTCCCAAAAGAAGATTTTAGGAGAATTCACTGGTGCAAAACAGATCACATCAATACAATTTAGGATGAAATTGAGAGAATCTAGAATCCCATCCATATTCCTGGTTCCAGGATTCCTTGGTAACGACCACAAAGGATTTTGGATAAGCCTGCATTCAGGACATTCTGATCTTCAGAAACCCTTCATATACTGACACTGTTTCCAACTTTGTTACACTTTGAAAACCCATGCTATGACTTGTATGTCTAGGCTTATTTCCTTGTGAGTAAAATGAGATTACTAGCTTCAACAAGAATACACAATAGTATTATTGTTAAAAAAATGAAAGGAAAGAAAATCACCTGAACATGGCATCAGAAGAATCATTTCAACTCTGAGACTTCCAAATGAATGTGACACCTGGGGGTGGTCGTACTCTGTTAGTCTAAATTTATCCATCTTCAGATATGAATTTGACAAGGTACAGGTGAAAGCTAGATTAGGTAAAATAGTTAACACTCACGATCAAAACCCTGGCTTTCCAAACTCAAAAAGCAAATACATTTGGAGAGATATTTATCACAGAAAGTTTCCTTATAAATTTAAAATGTATAAAAGTATTATTTTATCTCAAAACATTATTAGTTCCTCTGAAAAGATTGTTGTAATGAATTAATGAGCAAGTAGATGTGGAAGCACTGAAGATGAATTCTACTCTCATACTAATTATTTTTATACCAATTATTGAAGAAAATTGATACTGAATTACAAAAATAGCTGACCTCTGTAATGTATTCATGCCAGTTTATTAAATAGCCCTAATTCTATTTATTAGCATTTTTAGGACCTATTGCACTAGCTATGACTGCCACAGAAGTTGACTTTGACTTCAGAGAACAGTTCGTGATCATTTGTAGTTTGTAATCAAATATTTACTAAATCATCAAGCATTTAAAATTGAAAAGAAACTTGTATAAAGCCAAGGAAGTACAGAAAAGAATATAAAACATAACCCTGGATAGTTAAAAAGTTTAAACTGTAGTTGAGAGGTGGTGTTACTATAGTGTGAATCCAGGAGGTGTCATAATGAAAGATTCATGGTTAGAATATCAGAGCCAAGACATTCAGAAACATAGGTTAGAAAAACAAGTCATTGGAAGTGTTTTCTGGAAAAAGTTAGAGTGGAATAGAGATTTCAGAGCAGGTATCTGGGAATGGTGAGGTAGGCTTGATACAACTCTGCAATCAGCATGAGCATCAAGCCAGGTATTGCATTAATGATTAATGCTCCTCCTCCAACTTAGTCTCTTTCCAGGGATTTCCCCCTCTCTCACACATCTCTTTGTGATCCCATAATTAAAGGGATGAGGTCCACCATGGTAGGTATCTGTAGGTTCCTGCTGCCCTCTGTGACTTTATTTACCAACTTCTTGGGCTGACACCATAATATATTGTTGGTTAAATACTTTAAATATCTCTACCATTAGCAGTGATATGTACAGCCTGATTTTCTAGGTAGAGTACCAGCCTAACTCAGAGATTTGAGCCAGGTTATTAGCTTACTGGAGACTGTGTAGGGCGTCTGAGCTTCAAAAGAAAAGAAGAATCATCTCTGCTTCCATAATTCTCTTTTGTGATGGCACAACTGATGGCCACATTTACAGTACATATTGTTTTCCCTTGACCTCAAAGAATTAGTCATATTGTTGTGCATCAGTTGCACTGATCTGCCAGGGGCAGTAATGAGCAGGCACAGCTACTGACTTTTGAAGTTTGGATTTCAGCGGAGAGATTAACTCCTTCTTGTTCTATTAGCTTCCTGGACTGCTGTAGTTAGTGATCACAAACTTGCTGGCTTAAAAATATTAAAATTTGTTCTTTTAAAGCTTTGGAGCTCAGAAGTGTGAAACCAGCTTGTCTGCAGGGCTGTACACTCCCCAAAGGCTCCAGAGAAAAGTTTTTCTTTCCTTTCCCAGGTTTTGGTGTTTCTTGGTTTGGAGCTGCATGACTCTAATCTTTGCTTCTGTCTTCACATGAATCTTATTCTCTGTGTTTGTGGCTTGCATCTTTCTGTTTTTATCCTATACAGACACTTGGTGATTAGATGGAAGTCTACCCTAATTCCAGAATGACTTCATTTGGAGATATTTAACTTAATTAAATCTGCAAAAATTATTGTTCCAGATAAGGTTACTTTCACAGGTTCTGGGAACCCAAGAATGGACATAATTTATAGGCTATGTTTGCCTTCAAGGAAATAATGACAAGTCGAAATTCCAGAGTAGGGTATGAAATGTGTAAATCTCTGAAGTGGTGGCTGGCCTAGTGTTAAGGATCAAGGGAGGAGTTCCCGATATCAAGAGCTTATGAAATCAAGTAGACTTGGGTGGTATGAAGATCACTCCAGGATAAATGAGGATGATGGTAGCAGCCAGAGGACAGGAATTTAGAAGACTCTAGGATAGGCAGGACAGAGAGAGCCAAATGAGGAGGTTCTAAAGTGTTCGTAGGACATATGTGAATTCCAGGATACATTTTAATAAGAGAAGTGAAAGGATTAGATTTGTCTCTTTAGAGTATCATTGCAGCTGCAGGGAAGGGAGAATGGTTTGGCAGGAGGCTAGAGAAGACTTGGGGAGACCCACTGCAGATGACTGAAGTATCCTGAGGAAGAGAGTTGCAGTGGCATGGGCCACTGAGGAATCTGTGGAAACAGAGATATGTGGGCTTCTTTGATAAATATGTAGGAATTAGAATGGTCAGGATTTAGTCCTATGTGAATGTGGAGGTTAAAGGAAAATTAAAAGCCCAGACTGGTAACAGTTTCCAATCTGAGGAATTCAGTTCAAAGTATTGCTACCCACTGCTGTAGGAGACAGCAGAGTGGTAGTGATGTGTTTCTTTGGGCTAAGGAGAGATTATTTAGTTTTTCTTTCACAGTGAAGATGTGGAGCCCTGGGGTTTAACCAGGTGAAACGGAAAGTGGTTACAGGGCCCAGACAAGAACTGATGATGGCTCTTAACACCCAATTCTTTCTTCTTTTCGCTATCCATGGAACTGTCATCCCTTCTTTTTATCTGAGCCTATACTTGGTTGTTATTATTCCTTTTCTTTATTTTGAAAGTCAAGAATTTTGCTAAATGCCTAAAGCACTGTTTATTTAGTAAAAGAGGTACCCTCTATTTATTAGACCCTCACCTGTTCCCTTCAGGTCCCAAGTTCTCTGCTTGCTTCCTATACTTAACAGAGACTCCATCTCTCTGCAATCTGGGTATGGTGAACTGGCTGAGCTACTTTTATTATCATTTCCAAATAGACCTGGAGCTCAACATCGCTTGTGAACATCTGTTCTTCAGGGATGCTCTTTGTAAGTCATTTCCATGTCACATGCTGTTTCTCACACCTGCTTTGTACCTCTTTCCTCATTTTCACCCCTCAGTTCACCTCAAGGATTGCTATTGTGGGCACTAGGTTATGAAACCTCGTGCTATTTTACTAACTCTCCTACCACATAAAAGTGTTTAAAAGCAGAGGATGGAACATTACAAAAGGACAATAATAAACTCTCCTCCATTCTTCTAATATAGGGCTCTGGCAGTGCTTGCTCAATGAAAACTGCTCCACCTCTTTTTAAGTGTTCCCTTTCTAATATTTTCAACCATTCTCTCATCTTCAAGAAGCAAAATCTCTAAAAAAGTGTTACTACACTTTCTTCTGCTCTCAAGAAACTGCATTGTTTAGCACTACTTGCTTTTTAATAGGAAAACATTTTCAATATTCTAAGATAAAATCATGAGTAATATTCTATTTGCAAACCCTATTGGGATTAGAAAAATGATCATGTCAGGGAGGGTTATAACACAAAATTTAAGGTATTATTACTTTACCTTTAGAAAAAAGTTCAATTACTTAACTAATTATTGTGACTATAATAATCCCTTGTAATTTGACTTTTGTTGGTGTTGTTCTTTAAGAAGATTCTACTAGGAGCCTGGGAGGTAGAAAGGCTAACCAGGACTCCAAGACTTGTAATTTTATAAATTGCTGAAGCCACTTCTATATAAAAATACATATCTTCTTTTTACATTCATGTCTGCATGTCTGAGTAGCATGTGTGACGCCATTTCTTGGTTTTCATTATAGAAGAGCAAGGATGAACTACGACAGTTTTTAATGCAAATTGCCTAGGTTGCCAGATCATTACCAAAAACACAGGAAGATTTAAAAATTACACAAGACTCGAGAAGCCGTGGAACACAAGCTATGCCTTCACTTTTCCTGTACAGTCAGACTGCATTACATTAACACATAAACCAGACTTAGGACTGCTTCAGGCCATAAATTTTCCTTGGTTCCAGTCAGCCAAATCAGTAAAATGAAAGAACAAGGATGAAAGAACAAGAATTACTGCTCAACATGCATGTTTTGGAATAATCCCATTTGAGCTCACATTATTTTCTCCTACACAACATGAAACAAACAAAAGAGCTTGAGGACAGAACATTGTAGATGTTTCTTGGTTTATTTATTTATTGTTTTTATAAAACTTAGAATTCTGACAACCTTCATATGACAAAGGAATAAGCATTACCCTTGGATAGCAGTACAGAAGTCATCTCAAAGATTGTCTTACCCAATGCAAATTATATCTGTGTCTTCACAACTTACTTATTTCCTTAAGAAGAACTAAAGGGTACTGTATGAACTTCCAGTGTGAACCAAAAAAATGGCCATCTTTCCTCAACAGTACCAATTTTCTCTTGGCCTCAGACTTTCTATCACTCTGTGAATTGTCATGGCATTTTGTCAACTTTCTTTTTGTACTTCTATTTGTACTTTCATTTATTTTCTGTCATATTGATCTGGTATCTACCTTTAGCTGCATCCTCTCTCTGCAAGGAAAACAGAGCTCCACAAAACACCTTCCATCAGACACTTACCATTCCCTGAGAAAAGCGGAGCATAAAATGATGGCGTGGAGCTAAAAAGTATAACAGGCATCCGAGCCAGAGAAAGAAGAGAGCTTCATGTCAAGAAAACTTTTATGAGAAAGTATATAAAATGGTCTTAAGAGTCTAAAAGAATTTTATAAATAAATATTACGAGGGAGCAATGGTAATTTCATTGTCAATAAGCACAAGGAGGCAAAGGTATAACTGCAAGATTTGGTGCATATTCAGTGGTCATGTATGAAAGCATACTCACTGTTCACATATGGAAGCCATAGGGAAAAGTGGAGAGACTTGTGGCTTAAACATTTGAGGAGGGTGCCCTGGGATCATATATTGAAGGAGGACTTTTTGAGCAGAGTCAGGCTGTGACCAGAGGGATGAAGAAGATTGTCAAGGAGTTGACTGAGAAGAACTGCAAGTCAGATTTGAAATTTTGTGTCAATCCAAATGAGGGACAAGAGCTAGGATCTGCAGCTCTTGACAACTCACGATTGCAAAGAAAAAGTCACCAACTTACTTTTCATTTATGGCCTCAGAGTTGGAAAGCGGATAAGTTACTTTGGATGGAGGCCTGAGATTCTGAGTTTCTGTAACTTAGTGGATCTTATTTCCATTAACAGAAAGAGGAGAATCTGAGGCAGACACTGCTTTGGATCTCTGGAATGATGTGTATTTTTTAAGCATTAATTTTAAAGTGATGGTGATAGCCTCAGGTGGCAATGTTCAAGAGGCACTTGGAAACACAGGGAAATTTAGCTGGCTAGAGATCAAGAATAGAGACATAAACGTAGATAAATATTTATGTAGATTACAGCAGAAGCCAAGAGAGTAGAGGATGAAAAAAAAAAAAAAAAAGGCCATGCAAGTAATCTTAGGGAATACCTACATTAATGGTGAGTCAAGGAAAAGAAGCCAGCGAAGGAAAACAAAGGAAAGACAAGACAAAGGAGGAGCAGAGCCTAACAGATCATGGAGACCATGAGCTAAGAGGAGGAATCCTTGGATGTGTCAGTGCTGCAGACAGAGGGAGGGTTTTCCTTGGTTCACAGTCTTCTCTTCAGTCCCAGCCTTCTGCAAAGGAGGCCTGCAAAGACCTTTGGAGTTTTGTTGATTCGGCTGTCTCCATCTCCAAGCCACACTAACTACCACTCCCTCATTAATTTCCTAAAACACTTTTCATCTTGTCATCTCCTGGCTGAAAAACATCCACAGTAGCTTCCTCTTGCCTATGGAAATTCAACTGTTGAGGCGGGTATTCAGGCTCATTTATACAGGCTCCATTAATTAACATCATCTTATCTGCTTGGCTCTCTTTTCCTTCATTTCCAATACATTTTGTTCATGCCAGGCCGGGACTCTTGCTGTCACAACACAAGCCACACACATTTTGACTACCATGCATACATTTTTTTTCCAGTTTCCCTACTTTCAATCCCATTCCCCTCATCTCTGCCAAAACAGACACTATACCACCATGGAAATTGAAATGAAGCCTCCCTACTTCATTCTCTTCTGCTATACACCGGAAACCTACCCTACACCTCCTGCCTATTTTTGTATTCTATTATTACTTTTAATTGCATTAGACCTTTTCTTTTAATTGCAAGATTATTAAAGGAAGCAAGGTTTTATTTTTCTATGTCCCAATATTGACCACTAACGCATATATCTCATAGTGGGCATTTACATAAACTGAGAATATTTTGACTTTTCTTTCCCATGAAGAGGTGGTCTAACATACTACTATTTGATCTGAGGTGCTCACAATTGTGCAATACTGAGCCCACCATTTTTCACTTTGGTCAATTCATTTATTCAGGTCATGAAGGCTTTTATGTTATGCTACTGAATATGGTGGCATAATATGATGCCCATGATCAAACAGCTGCATTTGCATAAGATGCTCAGTTGTGCAGTATTTTTTTCTATGTGTAAAAATTGCCCAAAGCCAAGTATGGTGTACACCTGTAATTTTAGCACTTGAGAGGCTGAGCCAGGAGAGTCATCATGAGTTGAAGGCCAGCCTGGGCTACCTAGTGAGTCACTGTCTCAAAAAAAAAAAAAAAATGTAATTCCTTGTGGAACAGAAAAACCTTTGTAAGGTGTTAAACTCTAATTTACTCCTTGAATTGAATCAACCATAAAAAACAGATCCCAGAGGGATGAAAGTTGGAGAGGCAGAGTATGAAGAGGGGCATCTGGGAAGAAATGGCAGAAAATGCCACACAATCTACCTAACATGGTTTACAGTTGTGCCTCCTACTGTCCTGGAGCCCTTTTGCTGCAGGAGAATCACCATTCTGCAGAACCAAACTATTCATTTTTTCTTCTTCCATTTCTTACCACCTCCATCATTCTTAGTGAGCAGTATCAATCCCCAACTTTTCTCTGCATAAGTGGCTTTCACACATGATCTGTCACCTTCTGATAAGCTTATGGGTCTATCTCTAGAAAACATTAGGATCAAGATAGAGGTAGAGGGAGTGTTTCCTGAACACAGTAGACACGGAGCTGTGATCATCCCTGGAAGTTGGAAGCGATTCCCTGTGTGGGATATTTTCAAAAGATACAGTTGCCCTTCTGAGGTCTCTAATGTGTAGAATTCAATGTGGTGAAAAATCAGAAATTAACTAGCCAGTACAACCTGATTTTGATGAGAAAGGGGGCACGAGTCCTTAGTACATGAGAAAGGAAAGAGTGTGGTGAAGATCTAATCTTTGAGCAACTCTTTGAATAGCTTTGTTCTTTCTTCAAATTTTTCCTCCGATGTTAGTTTGCATGGATGTCATGGAAAAGAGATAAAGTTGAAAAGATTTTTGTCATATTTTGGGGAAGCTAAAACCTCCTATTTAGTGCCAAAATAAATAGGACCAAAAAGCACAGTTGCAAGATTCTCTCACTTGCAAAACCTGGGAATCATGAAAGTGGGTTTAGAACTCAGTTCAAAATCTGAAAGAAAAAAATTAGAAATTCCAGAAAAGGAAAGAGACATCACAGAGATCTTATGAGAATAATTAGATCCATCCTAGCCTTCGTGAGAAAATTCAGATACGCAAAAGACACAATTCAGAGCAAATTGTTGAAGTCGGGCTTGGAGGGTTTCCAGGATCGTCAATCATTCCTAAGACTCATCTTTCCCAGAGATCTCTTATTTGCATTTGAACAAGAATCAATGCTCTTTGAATGTAGACTTCAGAGGCAAGATGAGAAACAGTAGCTGTTGGAAGGACCCAGAGATTTTTTTCCTGCAACGTTTTTGGGCAAAGTTTAAGCAGTATCTTAGGCCACTGGTTCTCAGAGTATTGACCCTCAATCAAGAGCATCAGTGTCATCTGAAATTTATTAGAAATGTAAGTTCTTGGCTGCCATTGTAGACCTACTAAGGAACAATTTAGACCTGGGTCAGTACACTACGCTGTAACAAGCCTTACGGGTCATTGTGATACCTTCACAAACGAAGGAGCTCTGCCCTGGACCATCACATCAGGGCTCCTCGCTTTGACCTTCTCCCTTGCTTTCTGTCTTCCCTTCATCCTATACTCACCACCTCCTAAATTTCAGTGACTTCGACTTGCACAGTTTAAGTGCGACCTAGCATGGGCAGAAGGGAAAAGTGGTCTTGAAATTTATCAGATAATCAGCAACTAATGAAAATGAGAAGCAACAGGAAAGCCTTCCTCCCAACCAAGCAATGTGTTGCAGTTGTGTGTGTTTCCATGATGTCATGGTGGTGACAGAGATTGGCTCCAGGCCAAAAGGCTTGGGTTTAAATTTCAGCTGGGCCACCTACTATACATGTGATACTGAGCAAAGCATTTTATGAGGAAAACTTTATCAGGGAAATAGGGAGAGAGACACATGGCTTGACAGAGTCACCATAAGGATTAAATGTAAAAATAAATGTAAAGTCTTCAGAATTGGATCTGACACACAGTTAGTGCAATGGAATTTCTAAGAATTAGAAACTAAGAGTCATGTCATTTAAAGTCAGTCAATACTGTTAGCTTTACCTGAATTCATCCACTCAACATGTTTTTGTTTAAAAATGTAAGATTGTGGAGTAGCTGAGTTGTAGTGGTAGAAAATAAGAACCCTAGTATTACTAATTACTCAATACACTTCTCAGAACTGAAAGCCACTCCCTGGGTCCTGGTCCCCTGGATTGTCTCCAGAGAGCAGGGTTATCCCCTCCCAGGAAGCACACAGAGGAGCTGGAAATAGCTTAACAGCTTGTAGCTGGGGGAAACTGGGAAGAACTGGTTGATCCAACTCTGCAAGTCACCAGACAGTCCATTGCACTGGGTTCTAAGTTTTTGCCATGGAAGCCCCACAGGGAGGGCTGAGGGGATAAAGGGAAGAGGCTGGAAGTTGGGGTCTGCAGCACGATGGTGGCTGGGCTCCACGCTCAGAGAGGAGCCACCGAGACTTTGTCTGCACAGTGAGCACTGCGGGCTGTAACCTGAGTGGGGGCCACATAGTCGCCTGGGCAACCCAGGCAAAGGCTCAGATTCTTCAACACCAGTTCTCTGTTGCTTCCATTCTCTATGTCACTCACTTGGGCCCCTTGCAGGAATCAGATGGACGTGACAAATGTAATAATGGAAGTGGATTTCAGGAGACCTCATCTCTAATCAATTGTGGTGAAAACTACTTAGTGTCCGAAGATGCTCCTAACATCCTAAGTTTTCTTAGAACACAAGGTCATATTCCCAGTGAGGGGTTTCTTACTAAGGCTCTGCTTTTTTCCTATTCTTTCTGATTGCATTATGTACTCACCCTGGGAGTTTAGATTCAGGACACTGTCCCATTCTGGATAAAATTACCGGCAAACATTCCTGGTTACTTCTCTCTGAAGATATATGTCGCAGAAGTATTTTATTCTACTCTTACTCAGACTTCACGCTGCTTCTAAAAGACATTCTAATTAGATGAGATCAAGTTGTTGAGTTTGGAATACATATTATCCAGGTGAAGAGGTTAGGGACATGTCCTTAGCTTTAACAGGCAAGTTCATATACACTTTATTGCTTCATTGCTATTTCAACCTCGATTCTTCAGTATCAAGTTTTCTTATATATGTCATATGTATGTTTTCTTACGTATGTTTTCTTGTGTATGCCAATGGATAGCTTTTCAGCTAAAGCATTTTGATAAACAGAAAGGAAGTCAGCTTCCCCTTCTCCAATCCCCTACAAAATATACACTTTTATAGACTGTCTAACCCCATTCATTCTGTTATGGTTCTGGCAGAGATATTAGTGTCTGGAAAAACAAATTATTTAAAACTCAGTCTAAAACTAAGTGAATGCAACATCAAAACCACCTATAAATATGTCACTATATTGCAAGTTTAAACCATCTGCTTAGCATTTTAGAAGTCAAACAACTTCATTTCCCCCTCACTTCTATTCATGGATGGGTAGTAGATCAATTACCTTCATATTACCTCATTTATGAAAATTAATGTCATGAGAACTCTTGAGCCAAGCCAAAGTCTCTGGGATACCATTGATTTGGTACAGTAATTTCCCCCAAAGTTGGAAATATCTCAGGCATATGTGGCTATCCCATCTATATTATGCTCAAGCTGAAAATGCACTTTCATTGAATTTGTTTTATCTGTGTTATTTCCCAAGACCATTTAACTGGCAAGGCAAATGGATTTGCCTACCTAATTTTTTTCCATAGTCCATCAACTGGTTTCGGACTTTCCCTAGTAGGCCATCACCTCTCTTGGGAATTATTGTTTACCTTATACTCTCCTTTCCATAATCACATTTCAGTGTGTAATCCTCGTGAAAGGGAAATTTGACTATGTTCTTCCTCTCTTTAAAATCTTCCATGATCCCTCTGATAAAATTTCAACTTCTAAACCTTTGTTAGAAGGTGTTTCTCCATCTCACCCTACTTTATAGTCTTGTCTCTTGCCACTTCTTATCTCATGTGTTAAAAATCAGTTAAACTTCCTTTAGACTTAACTGGGCCATACTTCCTCTTCACTGAATATTGTCCTTTGCTTACTCTGTTTTTTTCTTTTTCACCTTCCCCTTTAAGTGACTAACTATTAACTACCTTCCCCCTAAACACCATGACTCCTAGAAGGCTTGCTTTAATAGGTGACAGTCCCCAGCTGTAGCCAACACTCTGCCTTCTGCCCTCTACCACTTTTCATCTGCTATTGTGTGTCTTCCCAGTTTAGTGACCTGTGTCTCCACCTAGTCCAGATAGGAGGGAATAAATCAAAGTTACAAAACAAAATATAGTGCTAGAATTTTTTTTATCTGATAATAAAAACTTTCTTAACCCGATTTTAAAAAATACAATAGCTATCATGAACTGGGGTTAAGACCTTATTTGTCTTATTTGCTGTTGTGTCCTTACTCCTGATTCTCTGTGATCACATTTTAGAAGTCTCTACATGTCAAGAGAACTACTCAAATTCACATTTCATTGATAGCACATTTCACTGATAACATTGATTCACCCCAAATATTCACAGGATTGTCTTTGAAGACAAATATGTTACTTTCTAGCCCCCAACACAGTCAAATTTCAGCAGGCTTCTCGTGTGCTCAAGCAGAAAGAGGCTCCCAGTTAGAATAAGCAAACGTTTCCATTTTCCTGTGCTAGGAACCCCTTAAATTCTCAAAAGGAACCCTGATTGGATCATAAATTTTAAGCCACTGCACTCTTAGCTCAGGCCCATTCTATACACAGCCAGGAAAGTTTCAACCTTCTCATAAAGTGTTAATATAGAAGACAATTAATAAAGAACGAATATCTGTGGGGTCATTTCATTTTCTAGGCCTCAAGGTAGCCTTCTGAAGGGTGTTACCTTATCTTTTGATATAATTAATCCACTTACCTCATCTTTACTATAAATGCACACTTTCAGCTTTGTTTTCCCAATGCATTAGGTCTTTCTCAAAACATAGAAAACAACAGAGCAACAGGTACGGAGTCAGACTATACTGAGAAAATCTGCAAATTTGTATATGAAAGAGGTGACTCCAGAATTTTCTTAATACTTACCTTCCATTTTGTTATTGTTTGGGTTCTTCTTTGTTTCTCCACCTGTTTCTGCAACCCTGACTCCACCACCTCAGTCCTACCCTCTCCATCCCAGCCTCTACCCGACCCCTATGCACTGCAATTCAGGAAAAATCCTTTAAAACAATTATCAAGATTGGCTGCCTACTGTGATCAAATTCATTAGATAATAGCTAAACTCTACATTTCACTTGGTGCACAATGTTGTACTTTTTTTTCTCTCTCCCTTTCTCTTCCCACTATTCACATGGAAATAATGCCATAGTTGTTTAGGGGTAAATTCGAGGTGCTCTCTGAGGACCTGGCATATTTCAGTGAGCACAGGCAAAAGATGGATAGGTATCTCTGGCAGCCAGAGAGATGAGGAAAGAGAGGACAATAAGTCTTTTTTTAAAAATGCTTGAAAAAAAAAAAGAAGAAAAGAAAAGAAAAGAAAAACAATTACCCGTGTTAGTGATTACCTCTAAGGAAGTTTCACAAAGAAAAGTTATAAGTAGAAAAAAACTATTAAAGAGAACATTCCCTTTTCTTTTCTTTTTTACAAATAAATAACATAGGCAGGATTATAGCATAACTACTTTAAAGCTGAGATCATAACAAGTAAATGCACTTGTAGTTTAAATTTCACATTATACTAACAGTTTTTTCCAATAGTGTTGAATATTGTTTTAGAACAGCGGTTTTCAGTGAAGGGTTTGCATCTGAGTCCTTTAGCTTTATGTAAACATCAGACTCCCAAGTCCTGCATTATAATCAGAATATCCAACAGAGGATACTGGAGTGGGAATGGCAGGTTCCAATAGGTCTGCTTTTTCAAAGATTGCCTTGAGTTGTTCTAGCCAACTTTCTCATTTTAAAAGCAACTGTCAGCAGTCGTGTATAACAAAGCTGTGGATGTAGAGATATCTTACAGAGGATAGAGGTAGAGGATCTAAGAAGTCCCCTAAGGCTACATTTTTAGGTTGGGGATTTTACTAGGCCTCAGGACATAAGCATTTTTAAAGCTCTTGATTTACCATACCCAGACAATTGCAAAAATTTTAAATTTAAAAATATGTGAAGAAGTGCATCTGATTACTTGTTTTGTACTTTCATAATATGAAAAAACTTTGTCAATCCAATAAGTAAAATGTGGTTCCTAATTGCCAGTTAACTTATATGACTTTTGTTTTCTAGCAAGTTATACAAATTCTATGTGCTTAGTGATCATTTATGGTTTTTCATCCTTTCATATTAGAGAAATTCATTTTTCCTAGTAATTACTATGATATCTGTGTTTGTTAGGGGTGTTTGCCATGTTTTAATTATTCTTGCTTTTGCCTTTAATTTTATTTGCTTATTTGGATTATGAAGTATAGATTATAGTAGTATAGACGTAAGAAGTATAGATTACGCTACTATTCTTTACAGTTTTTCTCATGAATATCCTCCTTCAGTTGAGATGAGTTAAAGAAATTATGTCCCTTTTCTCTTTTCTTTTTTTCAGTTCTACTACAGATTAATTCTATAATTCATCTGGAATCTGTTTTCATATACTATTTGAAGACGTTTTGTTTTTTTCTTTCCAAATAGTTTATCAATGTTTCCAAGAATTCTTCAATGAATAATTCATTTTAACCCCTCTAATTTTAAATGGCAAAATTATCATAATGGGATTTTTAAGTTATTAAAGCGTCTATTTCATTGTTTTCTGTTCCATTCATTTTCTTCTGACATTAATAGCACACTTTTCAACTATGGTAGCTTCATACCACATTTTAGTATAAAAGTGCAATTCTCTAGTCAATTTGTTTTTCAGATTTTTCTCATCCAGAATTTAGAAAATTTTAAATATACTTTTATTTCAGTTTCACTTGAGATCACATTAAGTTTGTAAGTAATTTGAAGGTATGTTACATTTTAATGGCAGTTTTTCCACAGGGGGAAAAATACAATTCTTTACTTAATCAAATAATAGTTCATGCTAAGTAGAATTTTTAGTTTTCTTCATGTAAGTACTAAGCAACTTTATTAACTGTATTGACATCTGATTTATATTCTGGCTGTATCATTAAGTTTACTTTATTTAATATAAATTTGAAATGAAAATTGAAAATCTATTGTTTGTTGTATGATATTGCAAAACTCAACACCTTTGTAAATTAGCAATAATTCCAATGTTTTATAAGTTAAAGCTGTATCATCTAAAATTAACAAGCACTTATCTTCTCCTTCCCAAATCTTAAATATAAGATTTTCTGTTGTTTTTACAATGACCAGTCCTTTTATAAAACCTGAGTAATAGTGGAAATGAGAGGTATTTTTAAATATGAGATTTGCGATAGCTGTAGTAATTTAAAAATCAGGTTTAAAAAATATTTATTATCAGATGAACATTCAGGCACTGTAATTTATTCTGTAACTTTGCCTTGAGCTACTTTTAGACTTACAGGAAATTTGAAAAACAGTATGTTAAGAGAAAAAAACTACAGCAAATACTATTTTTTCAGACCTGAATTGGCTTTATTGTCCCTTCTAGAATGGAACAGCAATATGCATCAAAAATGTTTTAAACTTCCTGGCTTGATACAGAATCGTATTATATTTACAGTCAGAGACAGGCAAGTGACTTACAGAAAATGGAAGCGGGACAGAGACATTCTGATTGGTTACAGTTCATGTCCGGCTGTCTTATTCGAATATGATTGGAAGAACTGGCTGTTTGTGGTTAGCTGAGACTTATCTGCTTGTTACCAGAGTAGACTGCCTTAGGCTTATGTTTCAAGTTAGGGTAAAACTCACTACCAGAGAAACCCATAGGCTAAATTTAAAATATGTAGTTTTAACTAAACTTAACAAGACCTTTGACATATCTTTCTCCCTGCCTTCTCCAATATTAATAAGTTACACAGCCATAGAACATTTATCAAAAGCAGTAAATTAACATTGGCTCAATATCATCAACTAAAGACATATTCAAATGTCACCTTTTATCTTTTGTGATTGTTGTCTATTGATGATCCTATTCATGATCCCTCATCCCCTTAGTTTTTGACAGACTATATGTGAAATGATTGCATCTTTTGGAATTATCTGACATTTTCATGTTTGAAATTACACAATTTTGCTAAAAATATCATAAAAATGGTGGCATGTTCTTCTTCATTTATCATATCACACCACAGGGTTCTTGATGGCTTAGGTATCTTCTGCCAGATTTCAACACTGTAAATTACTGCTGCTTCTGGAGGTTACAAAAAACTTGGGAGAGCAATGTGAGCCTGCAAAACGTGCTTTCCTTCACACTTTTATTCACCCACCAATTTTAGCATCCTACAATGGATCTAAAAATATTTTTTACTGAAAATAATTTTTTTTACCAAAAATTCTTTTAAGACTTATTAAGATAATCCTACACTTTGTCAAGTTTAAAATATGGTGCCATGGAATATTTTTATTAGATTTTAATTACGTTTCTAGGACCATTAATTTTTGGTTGTAGTTAACTTGTTCATTTTAAATTATTGCTTGAGTAAGATCTATGGAGGCAGGGAGGAGATTAGGGTGTAGCCAGTTAGTTAGACAAGTAGTAAAGACCTGTCAATCACAGAGATCCATGACACATGCCAAAAATCATTTCCAAAACCCTGCACCTGGGACTAATGAGAAAATGCTATTTACAGTTCTTCTTGCAGATAATTCAAGCAGATTTTTAGTAGGACAGCCTAGATCTGACCTCAGCTTGAGGAATAGGAGATACGAAAGATGGCGGTCAATCATTAAGGTCATAACTGCTGTGAGCTGTTCCACTGGCCAGGTCTCCGCTCTTAGTGTGTACTTTTTTCCCTACTTTTAATTGGCCTGCACTCATTCTGCAGAGCATATTTCTTTTCGTACCTTTAGTACCTTTAATAGATGTAAAACCTTTTGCATTTGATACATTCTTTTTTCAGGATGACCAGAACCTATCAAGTATCTTTAGAAGGAGTCCACAGGCCCAGAACACTGATAACTATACTGTTTTTTTTTTCTTAATTATACTATTGAACTTAATTTGCTTACATTCTTTCTGAGACTTCTGCCACTGGTACATTAAGGTTGACCTGTGAGATTTTGGTTTGTCTGTATTATTAGTATTGTATGTATTAATAGTATTATTTACTTTATTCTCCATGAGTTAAAAACTAGGAAGACTATGCTAATGCTGGAAGTGTGTGTGTGTGTGTGTGTGTGTGTGTGTGTGACAATTGTCCAAGGTGTACCCAAGCATGGCCAGTATTTAAGAGAACCAATTGCCACATTCTTTACTTTTCTTCGATGTCCTTTCTCAAATTGATCTGCCTGAGCATGGGTATGTGGTTAAGGCCAGCAATCAAACTGACTCCTTTCACATCATTCTTTCACAAGTACCTTTCTTCTATTTTGCATAAGAAAGGTGAATGTTCATCCAATGGCAGCTTACTAGTTGCATTGCTTCAGGGCTTACACATCACTAAAGTGACTCAAGTCTCTAATCTTTAAGTAGGATTCAAAATACTAGTATAGGTTTTGAGAAAGTGAATGATGTTGATTCCTGGGTAGCAAATTCCTGCACTTTTCAGGTGGTTTGCAAGTCTTTGCTTTCAACAAGACTGAAGGAGGATCTAATGTTATTATCAAGTGTTAGATCATGAAGTACATAACTTGGAAAGAATTCAAATAAGTAAGTGATATTTTCACAATAAAATTTGTTCCATTCCCAAATTTCCACCTGCAGGGACCTATTTTCTCAAGGATTACAATGTTTGTAAAACAAAATCAAGAATGCAAATTTTAGGAAACCCTAGAGTAGCAAACAATAAAAGTATTACTCACCCACTTACAAGTGAATTATAGCTCCATCTCCCTCTCAAGGGATACAGTTTCAAAGAGATTTGCTTCTTTTATTTAAGGTATACCATAGTCATCTATGTGATCATTTGTCTACTGTTAATTGTAATCATAACCATAGGAATATTTGCATTTAAAATAACATTTTTAAAATTTAATGGACATTTTACAAGGCTGTATGGTAGTATGAATAAAATTTTTAAGCATAAAGTAATATTGCAAAATCGATGAGGAAAGTGGAATAGAAATACATATTTAAAGAGAAAAAAGATGCACAAGTATGAAATTTAGAACAAAAGATTTTTCCTTTCTTTTTTAAATAGCTGATAATGCTTATCAAATTTCTGTGATATTTCACTGAAAAGTATTAAAGAATGATTTTATTTTAGCATTCAAATACTTAAAACATTAAGAAATTATTCTATTTAATTGTTTCAATTCTATTAAAGTCATCTGATTTGCAATTATATGCCAACGTTAAAATGTATATTGAGATACAAATTTTGAAATTTCTTTTATGGGTATAGAAGCAGAAATTTTATAGCCATTGTTAAGGTTTGTATCTGAATGTCCCCCCAAAGCCTCATGCATCATGGGGGCAGGCTACTAGAGTTTGTGATTCATTCATCGTCCAATACTGATATCATGTATGTGAGTACTATACCTACCCTAGGGCGGGTGGCCTACGTAGAATATAAGGGACTGAAAAAGTCTTCTCTCACACTCTTCCTTTTTGCTCTTGCTGCTTTTACTGTCTTCTGCCACCATAAGTGATTGTCCCTCTGCCATGCCACCCTGCCTTAGACCCAGATGATTATGGACTGAAACCTCCACAAACTGTGAGCTAAATAAACTTTTCCTGCCCTAAATTTCAATGTTGGGTATTTTGTCTCAGCAATGAGAGGAAAGTAACAAACACAGCCATTATTTTACTATAATTGTGAAGATTCTACTACATTCAAATATAAAATACTGTATCAGTTCAATAGAAATAATAAACAGGTTGTTGGCATTAATTATTTGAATAAAGTACTCTATGTATTTGGAAAAGTTGTTTGTCCAAAACCTACACAACAGTTTAATTCTGCTTTGCTTAAACAATCGAAGAGACTGCCTACTTATAAGCAATAACTCAAATATTGCAAGATAAAGCTAAATGAATATTTCTATGTGAGTTTCCAATCCTGATGTTCATAAATTTTTTTCTCAATTATACAGTATTAGTAACTTTAGGTAATTTGAATGAATATTGGATGATCAGTTAACACATTATAGTGACATTATAGATGCACAACTTAAAATATCCATGTGTATTCTGAATTTTAAATCACTAATGAAAAGTTTTGGATGTATTTTTTAATTTTTTTTAATTTTTATTTTTTATTGGTACATATTTGCAGAATATAATGATTACATTCCTTTGCAGAGTTGGTACTTGTATATAACACATCTTAATTCCTTTCTTTACCTCCCATCTCTCCTACCCGCCTCCAGCTTTTGGCCCTCTGCCCTTTTGCAAAAGATATACCTATTTCCCATTTTCTGTCTTTTATTTTTGCTCTTTATTTATGTTCTGAGTTGCTCGTATGAGAGAAATTATATTTGTTTGTGTGTCTGATGTATTTCACTTACCACTGTGGCCTCAAAATGCATCCAGTTTCCTGCAAGTGACTCAAGTTTATCCTTATTTATGACAGAATAGTACTCCACTTTTCCCATATTCTTTATCAACTCATCTGTTGATGGATATGTAGGTGATGCCCAAGGTTGCATGTATTTGTGACAGAAAGATGTCACTTTCAAAAACTGTCTTGTAAAAACAAAGTAATAGTATGACAAACATGCAGGGGATTTCTGGTTTTCTGTCCAACATATAAGGAGTTAGAAGTCATCACTCTTACAGTTACAGTAATAACAACAGTAAAAGATGAATAGATGAAAAATCAACAAGTCTTAGAGCCATCAGACACCTGGGGTTGTAGGGCTGGTCACTGTCCCCAACACTTGCAAGAATCACAGCTCACCTGTGCATGAAGGGCCACTGGGTCTGTACATAAGGCAGAAAACCAAAATCATCACTAGCGAATTCTTAGGAGCTTAACATGGACAAGAGTTAAAGATTCTTAAACAAGGTATTCTTAGAGGAATTTTCCCATTATTATGTAATTCACCTCCACCAGCCAAAATGGGTTTGTAAAGTGAAAATCAGAGAAAAATACTGTGTTTTAGAATGGGGAAGAGGGAAATTACAACTCTGAAGTGAGAGCTGTGATCAAAATATATGGTTTATATTTAAAAATGTAAGTTATTACAGTAAAAGACACATTGCCATTGCTCCCCTCAAAAGATTACCCCCAGCTCCCAACACAGTTATACCATCACCTGTGTCACTTTCTGAAACAGTTCAGCCAGTCCTCCTGCTTGAGAGTTAGTTGTGCTGTCTTGGCTGCCTCGGTGTTCTGAATGGAGTCAAATTTTACCTTTCATGCTCATCTTGACTTTGGGGAAGAATCAGAAGTCATACAGTGCCAAATTCAATGGGCAAGGTGATGAGAACATACAGTAATGTTTTTACAAGCCTGCCTTTCATTGGATGGTACTTGGCAGCAGCAATCACACCTCATAAAGACATACACAAAAGAGGATTCCAGAGTATCTTCAGGAAGTCACAAGAACATAGAATAAGTGTGCTTAAAACCAGGAGAAATATTTTTAAGGTGGTGAACAGCTACTGTCTTTTACTGTAATTTTGGTTTTATTTAGACACACAGTAGTTTTTCATCAGCCCTTGAACATTCAGTTATCCTCAACTATGGGAAGAATATGGGAAACTATGTTAGAGTTTAAAGACAGAAGTGTTACGAGCTAGAGGTTTTACCAGAAATGAAGTACTCTAGGAGAAGGAGATTTTTACATCCAGCTTCTTCTAACTTTCCTGTATCACTTAACAAGGGAAGAATGAGAATTGTGAAGATCACAGTTCAATGGCATGAACTCATTAAATAACTGAGATCAAATTATAGGATTATAGGATGCTCCTCTTTCCCTCACAATTTACCACAGCATCAGTAGGGTTTCTGTAAAATAAGAGATCCAACTGGCAAGGTTTTTAGGAAAATTCACAAATAGCAGGGAAAGAAACACCTGACAGCAGAAAACATTTTAGCTTCTTGTACCCATAGTTTCAGAGTGTATTAAACACAGTTTAATTCACAGACAGGTAAAAATAAAACCTCACACTAATGAGCTATCTTCTGCACTACGTTTTACCCAGTACAACATTTCCAGCTTTCATCAAAAATTTACAGGGCATAGTAAAAGATAAAACACAATTTGAAGACAAAGAACAAACATCAGAACTATACTCAGCTATGGCATATATTTTAGAAATGTCATATTTTTAATTCAAAACAGCTATGATTAATATACCAAGGGATGTAGTGGAAAAAATAAAGAACATATACAGTAATAATAGATGGGCAGAAAGTCTGAAATGAACCCAGAATGAAAAGGTAATTCTACAAATCAAAATGTGCAAATCATTTTGCAACAAAAACGAAGAATGTCATTAATGAGCACATCAATAGACTGGACACAGCCAGAATCAGTGACCTTTGAAAAAGTACAGCAAAAATTTTCAAAAATGAAATACAAAGATTTAAAAATGGAAAGAAAAGACAGCTGAAAATGTCACAAGAAAAGAACAGTGACAATTAGGAAAGGTGTAGCATCTATATAATGATGTACCATGACAAGACAAAAGCTCAGAAAACAACCAAGATGAATACCAAAAACTGTACTCATAGGCATGTCATGTTTAAACTTTAGAAATCAGGAAAGAAAAAGTGAAATAGTTCTTTGAAAGGAGGAAGAAGAAAAAAGCTTTTACCGTGGATCAAAGAGCATCTCTTCGAAAACCATGCAAGCAAGAAAAGCGTTAAGTAAAATGTGTAGTGCTGAATGAAGAAAACCATCAACATGGAATTCTATATTAAGTGAAATTATTCTTCCAAAATGGAGAAAAAATAAACCCTTTTCATGTAAACAAAAATGGAGGGAATTTGCCAGTAGTAGAACTGTTGCATAAGAAATCTTTAAAACAGATCTGTAGAGCAAAGCAAAAATACTGTAAGTCAGCAACCTGGATCTGTAGGCTGCAAAGAAGAGACTTATACAAAGACAAATGAATATAAAATCAAAGTTTGAACTGCTTGATTCTTAAAAAAATCTAACAGATAGCCATTTGATTTAAATATTAAAAATACAATGCATTTGGTGATTATAGCCTTTAGGGCTAAATAAAAGACAGGAATGTTATAAGGTATGGCCAGAAAAATCTGTGAGCACTCTGCAATAAAGGACTTGCAGTGCCTATGAATCAGATACTTGAAAATGAACCTGTATACATGTAAATACACATTGTAAATTCTAAGGCAACCACTACAAAGGGTTTAAAATGATATTCAAGAATGGAAAGTGAATCACATGAAATTCTTAAAAACCGGAGATGACATAAAATGTGTGAAAGACAAAACAAAACAGACCAGTAACAAAAGCAAAAAGTAATTTACTATTCTTCACTCGCAAATATGATAACTATTAATCAGCTATGCTAATAATTGCTTTAAGTATTGTTTATGTAAATACACCATTTGAAGCATGAACGTATCAAATATAAAGACTCATACGCACTAAAAGTAATGAGATAGAGAAAGATACCACTATGTGAACACTTAGCAAAATAAAGCTGCGGTAGGTATGTAAATTGCAGACAAAGCACACTTCAGGGTATGAAAAATTATCACCAAGTGGTATTTTTCCAGCTTTGTAGGTTTGTTTCAATGTTATGAGTCAATGCATATCATCGATCACATAAATATACTAAAACAGAAAGATCACATAAACATATTACTAGATGCACCGAAAACATTGGACAAAATCTTACATTTATTCATAATAACACTTGTAAATTGTGAAGAGAAGGAAACTTCCTTAGTTTGATAAAGAATATCTACAAAAATTAAAAAGCTACAGCTAATCCTTAATGATTAAAAAAGAAAATAATCTATTTGCTTTCCCACTAAGATAAAAAATAATGGAATTATGTCCTTTCTTTCTACTGCTATTCCATATTATACTTTCTACTGCTATTCTGTATTATGCTATTCCAATTATACATATATATTATAAGGTCTTAGCTAATTCAATAAGACAAGAAAAGCAAATAAAGTGTACTCAGCTTTGGAAAGAAGAAATAGAGCTCTCTGCAGATGGCATGGCCACTTATGTAGAAAATTAAAAAATATAAGTAAAGAACAAAAATCTTTTGGAACTAAGAAACATTTGTAATCAGATTTCAAGAGATGAGATAATATGAAAAAGTCAAATGATTTTTTATACAGCATCAGGTGAGATTTTAAATTAAAAGTACAGTGCCATTTATAGTAGCAACTCCCCTAAAAAAGAAATACTTACACATTTATCAAAATATGTATGAAATTTGTATTAACAATACTAACAATCTGTAATGAAAAAAATCAAAGAGGATGAATAAATGGAAAGAGAATCTATGTTCATGGCAGGAAAAATGAATATTTTCAAGAGTTATTTCTTCTAAACTTGATTTCTATATTTAATTTCTAGATCCTGAACAAAGTCAGCAAGTTATTTTGTGGTTATTGAAAAGGAGTTTCAGACATTTATACGCACATGCCAAAGACCCAGAAAAACCAACACAATATCAAAGGAGAATTAAATAAGAAGATTAACACTAACCAACTTCAAGATATACTATAAATACATAGTAATCAAGACAGATGATGTTGAAAGAATAGGTGAACAGGATCAGAAGAAGATGAAGAACTGGAAAAAGATTCATACTAATATAGGCACTGACCTTCATGTAAGAGCAAAGAAATGCAAAGAACAATATTTTCAACAACTGAGGCTGGAACGGTTGGGTGGTCACATGTTGAAAATAGTGAATCTAGATGCAGGCCTTATAGCTTTCTGAAAGTTAACTAAAAATGGATAGTAAACCTAAACATCAAGTGTAGAACTATAAAATTTCTGGAAGATAACATAGGAGATAATCTAGGTGACCTTGGGTTTTGTAGTGAATTTTACATACAACACGAAAAGTATAATACATGAAAGAAAAAAATGATAAGTTGGACTTCATTAAAATTTGAAACGTTTGCAAAGGACATTGTTAAGAATGGATACATGGGAGCAAAGGGGGAATATGGGAACCTTCTGTATTTTCTGCTTCATTCTTCTGTAAACTTGAAATTCCTCTGAAAATAAAATCTGTTATTATTTTCTAATCTGAAATACACACTCAGGACATATGTGGAAGGCTCCTAAAATTTGTGAATTTGCGACTATGCAATGTTGTCTAAATTATTGTTTCTTCACAAAATATCAGCTGGGGACAGCAGGTGCTCATTCCAAAAGGATGCCTGAACTCCATGGAGATGTGAACACTTGAAATGTGTTTGGATCAGGCAGTTTCCAATTGAGGGAAAAAAAATCAGACATGAAAGGGAAAACAAAACGACACTAGTAATCTGCTTGGTGAGGGTAGGTCAAGAATGCCTAAGAGTAGCAAGGAGACACTCATCTGAGATGTGCTGTTTTTATCACCTCTTCTAATATAAGGTTTGGTTTTGTTTATTTCCCAGAAGTCCCTACCTGGGAATCAAAATTATACTTACTGCACCAAGGTTTGACACGAATGCCATCACTTATAATGAGAATTTTTCTACACCGTGAAAAATTATGATGAAATTGATTTTGGTGTTTTTCACATGGACTTTTGTTTACTCATATTTTAAAAATTCAGTTTTCATATAAGGTGGAACAATTCTAAGTACATTTTTATAAAAACAGTGCGCAGTCTACATGACACAAAAGTCAAACTAAATAAGGGCCTTGGGCTCAAACTGACTTTTCAACCCATCTCCCATTGTCATGCTGGTAACATGATTTTATAACTGCATACTGAGCTTTTCTCAGTTTTTCTTCTCCTCATCTATCCTTGATCCTTCCTATCCTGATCTGGACCTTTGGGGAACTGGTATCCATAGAGGACACCACATTAATTGCTTTACTCTTTGGCTTATCAACTGGATTGATAAATGCAGGGCACCAGCAGGAACTGGGGTATGGGAAGAGAAACAAGCAGGAACATTTCTTCTTTTTTCTTGCTCCTTTCCTGTATATGGATTGGACAGGGCTTGAGTTCTTGCATACCTCTGGTTTGCACTGGGACCTCTCTGATTGGCCCTTCAGGCCCAGGAAGCTAGTTCCTAGGTACTGCTCTGTTTCTTGGTGACTTCTTTGTCCGTACTCAATTTGTAGGTGAGAAATTGAGGAGCAAGGAGTTCAGCTATGTGCTAAGAGGCGCGTACATTCAAATTCATTTGTATTAGTCAACTTTCATGTTGTTAGGATACAATACTCAACACCCACAATGAAGGAGGAGAGGTTTATTTTGACTTACAGTTTTCAGAGGATTCAGTCCAAGGTCATCTAACTCCAAGGTGGAAACGACATTGTGTCAGGGCATGATGAAATGAAACTGCTTATCTCATAGCAACCAGGAAACTGAGAGAAATATAACCTTCCAGTTCACACCTTTAGAGACCCATCTCCATCAAGCCCCACCTCTTAACAGCACATTCTACTGTGAACTTACCAACGGGTGAATCCTCTGGTGAGTGCATTCCCCCAACCCGTGATCTAATCATCTTCCAAAAGTCCTGCCTCTGAACACATGAGACTTTGGAGGGGCATTCTAGATATAACCCATAGCAGGATTTCTGTTTGATTCTGAAGCCTTTGTTTAAACAGTTAGATATATTACTTCCCAATTTTGGTGAGAATGTTACCCTATCATAAAAAATCAGACTGCCTTTGAGATTACTCACATTTCTATTTTCTAGCTATAAGCAGAAGTAAGAAAATTAAAAATTCTAAAAACAAATAATTAAAATATAGTCATTTTTTCACAGTATATCTTTTTTGGTTGTGTTCTTTGGAATAGCCAGAATGTTGTGTCATCTAAGATTTTATTTTGATATTATCTATCAATATGTAAAATACAGTGATTAGAACATTTTAAAATGCCATAACTTCACAATATATGTGAGGAAAAGATCTGACAGGAGGGTGATCAAAATCATGAGTGCTGAGTGACAGATTAAGTAAAGCCCAATCAATTAGTATGGTATAATTTTCTGCTTTAGTATTCATAGGCCACTATTAAGTAGGGCTTAAAAAATAAAAATTTTATCAATTCCATGTCAAAAATAATAGCTTTGGCTTTAAGGAATATTCTTTTATTTACTGAGGGCTTGGAATTGTTTGAGACAAATAGGTTTTGCTCTTTAGTTTAACTTCAGCTAGCACATAGGAGGTAGGATTTTGCTAAATGGGGGGACTTAATGCTCTAGGTCACTCACCTGGTATTCCAGGACTTCCTCATTAGTGTCTACATGTTTCTGAAAGATGGACACAAAGGATCTCAATTTCTTTTCACAGTTGAGGAATACCACACCTCATGATTTAAGCCCCACTTACAATACACACTATTATTTAAAATAGATGCCCATGGCTTTTGATTTAGGGAATACATCTCTTGACATCCTACATAAATTCTTGGGGCTTGGCAAAATCAAACACCAGACAAAATTTCCCTTGATTTTTTTTTTTTTTTTTTGGTCCATGAGTAGTCTGATAGAAATAAAATAATTATATTCTGTGTGTTTTTAATTAATTTAAAAGTAATCCATCCAAGTTCTATTTTGCAAGCCAGAATTTGTATCCAAAAAGCCTATTTGGCCTTTTGGTCTGTGAAACTTTTTCAAGTGAATTTTTTCATTATTATCATTATTTTGGTTGTTGGACAAAAAAGTTGGCCAAGGCTTAAAGGCTAAACGTAACCTTAACTTCAAAGGGCTGGAATTGTGCTTAAAACCCAGACACTTAGAAATGTCTCTTGTCTGAATTGTAGTGTCCACCTCGCTTTCTGTCATAATGTTAGATCTCAGGCAGGGTGGTGGCCTGGGAGTCTTTAATCAGTTCTTGTGGTGGGGTTGGTCACTGGGCTGCAGTTCCTCCACTGAATTTCATTCATGGTGTGGTTTCGGAACCAAAAGCTAAGCCAAAGAACGTGATCAGGAGGTCTAGGGTGGGAATGACGGTTTTTCTTTCTAAACATTGGTGATAGAAATCATTGCTTCTTTTGCATCCTACACATCAATTAGTAGTGGTTGACTTTCAGTGAAAAATGTGTAAGTTTTTTCCTCAAAGTAGTGATTGACCAGACTCCCATTAATATTGCCCTAGGAACTTCCTTTGTGGTCTTTTTACCATTTGGATCCCCCAGCAATGAAAATTGTAGGCTTCCTGTAGCTTATACAGTTGCTGCCTCTCCCTCAATTTGTAGCCTATAAAATCTGCTTCAGTGTTTATATCTCAGTTCAAAGGGTACTTCCTCCAAAGAAGAGTTAGAGATTTTTCCCTCCCAGCTGTTTTTAGTGTACCGTCTTTGTAACAGTTATGTTTTCTCCTTTGTGACTCTCTCCTCTGTAAAAGGTAAGGTACTTGAGGTAGGAATTTGTTTTTCCATCTTATTTCCCCAAATCCTTTCAACATGCCTGACCTCTATATATGAGTATTCATTTGATAGAGTAATAAAAGTGAAAAGAAGAGTTACATGTTACATAGCTAACTGCTTCCTTTATGAAAGATCTCAGGTATGACTATTCAATTTTTCTAATATATCTCTTCTTAAACTGTAGCAAGAAACAAATTCCTTGTTCACTGGACAGTATTTATGAAGCAAATTGTCTATGCCCAATCTTAATGCCAGGTTCCAATAAAGTTGTATTTCCAAATGCAGGTGTGACCTTGACCCCAGGACTACAATGTTGGCCCTACTTTCCTGGGAAACTACAGTGTTTGGAATTCTTAAGATAAAAAAAAAATCTCTTGCAACTTTATTTCTCATTCTATGACAGATCAATTATAATTTTTATTGTTATTCTTGATATAACATTAGCATTGTCTAGATTTTCCTGGCACCCGCATAGCATTGATATTTTCATGGCAACAAGGAACACTTACCGTCCCAGAGAAGGTGGAGGAGATTCTCAGTTGGCCATCAGTGAAAGAATTTCTGCCAGTGGCTTTTAAGTTTGCTGGCTCAGAATTGCCTCTTTCCTCCCTGAAACCACAGGTCATCCTCGTCCAGAACTGTTCTGAGACTTTTAGAGGAAGAAAGAAAACGTTTTCTGGGGGAAGCAAATACCAGTTCTTCTCTAATATTGCTTGGTCCTATTGTAATCAACTAGTAAGGCCAGTGGTGTGCAAAATGGTGATACAAAGATACTCAAGTAGGATGTGTCTGGTTCTTGAACTTCACAACAGGTTAAGGAATAGAAGGCTTCCTCTTGTCTGAGAATGTTAACTAAAGCCTCAAGCTTAGCCTAATGACTTTTTAAGCACCAGCACATTCCAAAAGGAGGCAGTAGATTAGATACTCCCTACAGAACTTGCTAAGCAGGGTCTAAATCATCCCATATCACCCAGATAGCCTATAAAAAGAGAACAGTAAGTTTTCAGTAGAGAGGAAGAGAAGTCATTTCTTTGAAGTGAGTCCAAAAGAATGCAGAGCACTGCGATATTTGCCTTCTCCCTTTGCTTCCCCCACGCTGTCATCCAAGCAGTGGGCTGCTGGAGATATACTCACCACCATGGAGGTAGTCTGTGAGAGAGAAAAGGATTTGTGTCTCTGGCCAGCAGAATGTTTGGGAAGCACAGCCATCCACAAGTCTGTGGCAGGAGTAGAGTGAGAGACATGAGTTGGACCCCAGGAATTGGGGATCTGTGCGCAGATAAAAGTTAGGTTCTTCCTCTCTTGTACAGATGCCTGGGAGTGAGAGTTGAGAGGAGCAGTTTGCAAGAGCACTGGTGATGCCCAGAGGCTGCCCACCCTTCAGTACATGGTAGGTGAGGACACCTGAGACTCCCTTAGGTGGTGTAAGGAGAGGCTTCATCATCTTGAAAAATCCTCAGGAGAGTTTCTGGACCAACAGGGGAAATAAAAATAAAGATGTTTAAAACAGCATGAATTCAGAAGTCACTGACAGTTGAGTACGTGTGGGGTGGGACAGAGGGTAGCTCAGAGGAACCAACTAATATACCTCTATAAAAGATGGTGTCACAAGTACAATGGGTGTTCAATGACCCAAAAAAGAATTAGAGGAATGTCAGGTAAGAAAAAATTCCTTTGCTTCTTTTGCTATAATAACCATATTCCTCTACCTTAGAAGAGCCAGAAAGGAGGTAATGGGATGCATGTGAAGTTAGGGTAGCAAAAAGATGGATTTTATCTTTTCTCTCTATTGCTAGTGAAGAAAATCTCAACTTGGGTTAGCAATATGGAGAAGGAAAGCACTTCAGGAAGCTGTTTAAAATTGAAATGTAAGACTAACTTACCAAATCTAAAAACTTAGCTTGTACTAGATTTATAAACTTTAAAATTAGCAACTTTTCCTTATGATGCTGCCAAATTGCCAAGGAATGGATATTGACAAGTGGGATTTGAAAGCAACGATCAGGAAAAAACAAAACCACTAGTAGATTTGATTCTACTGTGTTCATCCCTTCTCTTAAACAAGTGAAACCACATACATGGCTTAGGGTTGGATCTGCAGCTTGATCAAGGGTCATTCCTCAGTCAGTGGAGGGGAACAAGTTGCACACGGCATGTCCGGTTGGCTGGGGTAAAGTGTGTGGCACAGAAGATACTGTGAATGATTCTCCCATGCCCCCTCGCCACTTTCCTTTACCCAACCATGGCTGCTCAGCTCCACCTCAAAAAAGGTTAATTTTTCTGTAGAAAGTTACGCCATCAATATGAATAGAAGTTCCATAAAAACAAAATTGAATTTAAAGGTCTGTGGTAAAAAATACAAGTATTTCTCCCTCAGAATTCATTGTAGTCAGGTTTCTTGGAACTTTCTTATAGATTATGTAGTAGTGTGATCTGCAAGAGAAAGATGAACATGCAGAGTTTCCCCCAAATCTATGGTCCTAGGATTCTTTGTTTCTAGAGAGCATCCAAAGGGACTGGAATACCATGGAACATATGTTGGATTATTATTATTATGGTACTGAAATCCAAGCCCTTCTTTGATGTACATACTTACTCAAGTTATGTAAAAACTGTCTCAGTTTAACAGCTACACAACAGGAAAAATGATGACCTGATATGATCTGAAAGTTTGTGTACTTTCAAAATTTGTATATTGTAGCAAAATTCCCAAAATTATGGTATTTGGAGGTGAGGCCTTTGGAAAGAGATTAGGTCTTGAGGGTGGAGCCCTCATGAATGTAATGCCTACCCTTGTAAAAAGAGACATGGCCTCTCTCTCTCTCTGTCTCCCACTTATAAACCAGGAAATAGGCTTTGATCTTACATTCCCCAGCTTCCAGAACTGTGGAAAATAAATGTCTGTTATTTAAACCATTGAGTCTGTGATGTTTTTCTTCTAGCAGCTCAAATACTACCACTGAGTTATTATGAAGAATGTATAATATCAGGAAAAGCACCTACCAAGTAATCTAGTACATGGTAAAGGCTCAAAAAATGTGAACAGACTGCTGTTTGTTTGGTTTTTTTAGTCCTTTTTTTTTTTAATGTTTCTTGTAAATATCTCTGTAAGAAGTTACCATGAAACCATCATTTGTTTTGAATCACCATATGAACCAATTCATCAAAGTCTGTCCTTTGAACAATAATCTTTTCTCTTTTTTTCCAACTGGAGGAAACAGAATCCACCTGGATAGTATGTGTGGTATATTCTGGAAAGAGTCAATTGTTACAGGTAGGACCCTGATGAACACCCATTGTTCAGATTGTTAAACTATAATGATTTCAATGGAGTCTTTATGGCAAAGAGACACAAGAATGGGTGTTATTTTTTGTGTAAAATGTAGCAGAGATGAGAAGAGAGGACAGAAAAATAATGTCAGGTGGTATCAGTAACAAGAGGATCTTGAGAGTTCATGTTATTAAAAAAGGGCAAGTGATAAAACAATTTAGAAAGAAATTCAGCTTACACTAACCCCCAAGAACTTTCTACAACTGTAGTTACTGGTTTCAGAACCAGAATTTTGAGGGCACAAGGGCGCAGACACAAGTAACAAGCATCCTCAGGAAAGATTCTTTAGAATGGAAGTTGCAAGAATACGTGAGCTGATCAGGAGTTAAGAAGACTTCAGAATAATGAAACATTAAAACAAGGCTGAACATAAACATAAAAAGTAGCCAAAGTACAGAAAAGAGTTTCCTTTTTCATTAATAATCACCATTTGTTAAAAAAAAATAAACAGGATCTTTTTATTAAAGAAAATAATTTTACCACTTCTGAGAGAGAAGAGAAGGTAAACTTAGAACAGCATGAGAAAGCACTATTAGCTAAAGCTATGTCGATTGCAGGTGAAATGATCAATGAAGTTATTGTCAGTGTCTAAATATTCTTACTATCTGACAGAGCTCAGAGCTGCTCATCTGAAAGTTCTACCCAATGTACAAGACCTCTAGGCTGGTCATGCTGTTACCCATTAAATAGTTCATGACAAAAAACAGATAAATGGAACTGAAGTAAGGTGGTCATGAGAAAATTTCTCTTTGACTCTTACACCAAAGAGGCGCATGGAAATGGCATTCAAATCACAAATGGTCAACTTCGGGGGAAGAGCAAACTCTGAACTTCTGAACTATTGATCTGCTCTGTCCTGGTCTATGTTGACACTCCTGTAGACAAGGCAGGAACTATTTCATTGTGAGGCCCAGTGTCCCGTTTGCTTCCCATAACTTATTCAGCATAAGACAATGGACACTAAGATGTTTTTGATTTACTGGTATACTAATTATAACTATTAAGTCTTACAATTCCTTCCATTTCATTAGTATATCAGCTTTCACATATTCTTCTTTTTAAATTACAACACTGTTAAGAAGAAATTATTTCTCACAGCAAATGAAACTATTTTAAAAAAATGAAACAAGTAGTTTTGCAACTTTTTTTCTAAACATTTTTGCAATTTCTTCTAGAGACCAAATTCATACCAGCTTTTTATCTTATTAAGGACATATATTTCAACAGTGAAACACATTCCAAACATATTACAAATTTTAAAAATGTTTTGGAATCCCAACTGACCTCAAAATTTGGTATATTAAATCCAATTTGTTAGTTAAATTTAGACTGGTTCTCGGAAAAATATATGCTGTGAATTTAAAAATTGTGTCATGGTGCTTTCAACTTAAGGCCAGGGTACTGATATATTTTGTTAATAATTCAGAAAGTGATGACCTGGTGTTTTAGAGGAATTGATTTATCCATTAGAACACAGAACAGAAGCTGGACAGTAACTTGGCTATGACCATTCCATAATTTGAAAAATAGTGATATTCACTCTATACCATATCTTTTCTCACTTCTTTTGTCATCTTAGAAATCAAAGGGAGCTAAGATATCACCCATTTGATCATTTCTTCACTCAGTAGAAACTGAGTGCCAACCACTATGACATCTAACTGTGACCCTCTTCACCCCAGGTGAGTGTGTAAATTTCCTGAAGTCTTCACCATCAAGCAATGTAACTACATTGCCCGGGCACATTATTCAGAACCAGGAAGGAGGGACTGACTTTATGTAGAAGATCTTCAGCAGGTTGCGCTGAGTGGTGAGCATTTGAATTGAGTGGGAAAGAAACTCTCTCCAGTTAGAGAACAAAAGGAAAAAAGGTCTCATTCCAAACAGAGAACTCTGCAGGTGTAATGTCCCCACGTACAAGAAGCCAAGCAACTTAGAGTGGATGGAATACAAAGTGCTCCTGAGAGAGAGGAAGGTGGGAGTCCTGGAAAAGAAGGTGGTGGACCCACTGCCAGTGACTTGTAACAGATTTCCACCCAAGGTTTTTAAGTAAGGAAGTGACAAGATTAGACTTGTTGTTTGGAAAGATAATATTTGCAGGAAGTTAGAATACAGACTAACATAGTAACAAGTAGAAATAAGAAGAAAAAGAGGCTGTTGCTTATTCTAGACCAAAGATAGAATATTGCTGAACTCGGGAAGAAGGGGAGAAGTGAATGTCTTTTTGATAATTTTAGGAGGTAAACTTATAGGTCCTAAGGAGCTACAGGAAGTAGGGACCAATAGTTTATAATGTTGGCACCTATAAATATATGAATGCCCTTAATTATCCAAACACTCCACTAGCAGCATATTTGAGGAGAGACCAAATGGGCAAAATGGGAGAGTTCTATTGGACATGTTGAGTTTCAGATGATAAACTGAATTTCAGATGGTACATAGCCATGTCCAGCTATGGATAGTAAACTCATGCAGTACAGTAGACAGAGGATCCATGCATATCTAGAAGTTACAGATAAAGAATTATGGGATCAATGGTATATGTTGCAATGATCTGAATGCTTTTGTCCCCAACATATTCATAGGTTGAAATTCAAATCCTCAAGGATGTGGTTTTAGGAAGTGGAACTTCTGGAAGGTGGTTGGATTCATATCACTCATTCACAGTTCTCTTTTGTAAGGACATGTTCTTTATGAATGGGAAGTGTCCTTATAAAAGAGCCCCCCAAGATGTCATTTGCCCACTCTGCCATGTGAGGATATAACAAGGAGACACCACCTGTCAACCAGAAAGCAGGTCCTCACAGACACCAAATCTGCTAGTACTTGATCATAAGCTTCCTATGCTCCAGAACTGTGTGAAATTAACTTATATTTTTTCATAAACTACCCCATTTATGATATTTTGCTATAGCAATCCAAACAGACTAAGATATAGTAGTAATAGCTGATATAATGAATGAGATCACCCACAAAAATACTATATGATGTTTGAAAATGATAGGTCCAAGAATAGAGTTCTAGTCAATTCAAAATTCCAAGCCATCTGGTATATAATCATTAACTAGATGTTCGGAATGTATTAAAGTTGTTTAGGTACCATTGTTTATACAATCACTGATAATCTAACAATTCAATTAATATATAATTGATGCCAATGAAATTTCATCATTCGCATTGTCTGGTTCATTAAGGTTAATTTAATTGTCTTTCTTACACCAGTCAAATTTTTAATGTCTGCCAAATTTCCTAATTATTCATCAGTGGCAGAAACTGTAACATATAGTCAAATGGGCACAGGTAAATGATATATACCATACATGTGGATACAGACACAAAGTTAACTCAAATATAGTTAACATGTAGGATAACATGTAGGATGAACTAAATGCAGTATACATGGAGGTATAGATATAATTCAATATTTGTCTTCATCAGGCTTTGCTTCTTCTAGTGACTTACTTTCCAATTTGTAAACTTTTGTGTTTTTAACCCTAAGAAAAATAGTTTAGTATGTTCAGGTAACTTTCTGTTCACATTTACCTCCGTAGTTCTAGTTTTGGTTAGCAAGTGAGAGTCATACTCTGCATAAAATCTTTTTATTGCAAATACGTGTGGGCCGTGTAGCAATGTCATTCCCACACAGTGACCCATAGCAGAATTCTTGATTGTATTTGAGAATAGAAGGTGGAAGACCTTCTCAACACTATCCTTTGGTCAGGCATACACAAAATCAGACTTAAGTCAGGTCTCAGCAGTCAGTTGTCCAGCAATTTCCATTAGCTATGTCATTTTGGGTGATTTTATTGCTCTCAACCTAAACTGTAAATGGACCAGATTTTATTTTACTCCTCTTCTCTCTACCTTACAAAACAGTACAAGTTCAGGCAATTACATCCTCAAATACACAGCCTAGGCAGATGTATATATGATCCGTCACATAAAATCCCTATACATTTACACAGTGTATTTGGATAACATACACACGTAATAAAGCTTTCCATACGTACTTTTTCATTCTATGTTCTCACTTCTAAGTGAAATGAAAATCAACACAAGAGATCACTAGAATGTTTCACCCAGATGACATTATTGTCGTATGTGCCATACCATAATTCACACATTAATATGTAAAAATGACATTTTTTAATAAAACGTGTCACTTTAATTTAGAGCTGAAGGAGAGGACATAGGAAAATATTTTCCAATTCATTAGGCCACAGGCCCAAAGAAATAAATCCTTCTGATGAATCCTGTCATCACTTTGTAATTCCAACACTTCAATATTCTGAAATTAACCAGACCCATGCCACCCCCCACTTCACTATTTCAACCTAAAATGCTTCCAGAAAGTTCCCCAAGCGCTAACTGTGAAATTACATTGTGTACTAATGGGAGTCACCAGGCAGGGGGTAAAAGAGGATTTTATGCAGTGTGTAACTGATTTCAGATAAGTGGTGAGCTCATGTATCAGGAAAATGACTTGTTTCCTTTTCACATTTTACATAGCGAAGCAGCCAAGGTAATTTTACAAGTGAGGATTTTGCTGTTGCTGTTGAGATTCTGATTGTGCATAAACAAACGTCCGCTGCTGCGGCCCTGAAGCCTTTCCTGGTGACATTTATTTATCATCTTCGAAGGGATTCTTCTCCCTCATGGTACCATCTGGCACAGGGCTTCATGGAAGCTGTAGATTCAGTCTCCATGGCAAGAAGAAAATGAACTGGTTAGTTGGCTGCCTTTGCTCTTCTATTTTGATTCCTCAGCACTTCAGATTTCACTCGTCCCTTGGCCAGCAAACTGTTGTAGGAGATTTGCAATTTTTCTTGTAGGCATTGGTCTTTCAGAACCCGCCTCCTCTCTTCCAAAGACTGAGTCGGCACCTCGAAACCAATGCATTGCAGTCCTACTATGCATTAGAGAGAGTATTCACTCTTGACTTTGAATATGTTCCTGCCAATACTGTGGGCTTGTTGAGAAATGTCACTAATTTAAAAAGTATAAGTTTCTAGAGAAAACCAAAATCAGTTCATACACTCTTCCATTTTTCAAGCACTATCTAGATTATATTTCTCCTAAACACACTCAGTGCATTTCCTGAGTACCCATGACGTGCTAGTGCTTGGGATAGATGTGAGAATAGAATGAATATCACTGCCCCCAAAGATTTCCATGCAGAAATAATTTGGAAAGTCTGTGTGAAGATCTTGAGAAATATGTCTTTCCTGTGGAAATTTATTAGAGCTGTGAACAGGATAAAAAGTACCTGGAAATTCTAAAAGGGGAAGAAAAATCTGCAGACTTTTTCACATTTACTTTATCATCAAGTTCTGTGTTTTATGTGTTTTTTTTTTTTTTTGTGTGTGTGTGTGTGTGTGTGTGTGTTTGGTTTTTTTTCAAATAAGGAACATTCATTTGGGCCATCCTGCTCGATGTTAATAGCATTTCTCATTTCTATATATTCCTAAGCCTTAATCATGCTCAGTTATTGGCTACTCTAAATGTAAGTCCATCCATGCAGAGATGAGGAGATTGGGTAATGTTATGTCATTTAAGAGGCCTCATTTTCAGTGGGTACTCCTTGAATTTTAAATGTCACAACAGTAACTAAAGATGTCCTTTCCAATTTCAATGTTTCCCTAATGTTAAAATAGTAAATAGGAAGATATGGAGGGCAATTTTAATGCCTATGTTAGGTCTGTGCTGAGTACCTTTTATCTACGGCTAGATTAAAATCTTAAAATAACCAACTGAGGCAGCAACTGTTTTTATCCTAGTTTTTCAGATGAAGAAAGGAAGAGGCATATAGGTATCTTGCAAAAGTTATTCTGAAGTAAAGCTAAAATGCACCTCCAGGCTCAAGGCTCTGGTTCTCCCAGTGGGAAAACTTTTAAAATTAAGATGTTGGGTATGTGTTCACAATGATGGTAGAAGACCCTCCACCCCTACTCTGCTCCCCCAATTGATTAGAGTCGCCCCCTGATGGGAGCATGGTGAATTCTGAAACCACAGATAGCACAGAGCCCTCTGTACATGTTTTTTTCTTACACGTATCTATGATAAAGCTTAATTTAAAACATAGGTGAAGCTGGGCATGGTGGCGCACGCCTTTAATCCCAGCACTCTGGAGGCTGAGGTAGGAGGAGCGTTGTGAGTTCGAGGCCAGCTTGGGCTACAACGTGAGCGCAAGGCCGGCCTGAGCTACATAGTGCGACCCTGCCTCAAAAAACTAGGGCTGGGAGTTTGGTTCAGTGGCTTAAGTGCCTGTCTGGCAGGTGTGAGGCTGTGAGTTCGGTCCCCACTGCTGCAAAAAATAAAATAAAATAAAATAAAAATAAAACATAGGTGCAGTAAGATACTTACAACAAATAATAATGAAGTGGAATAATTATAACACTATGCTACAACAATATATTTTATCATGAACTGTTTATTTTGGAATTTTCCATTTAATATTTTTAGGCCGTGGTTGACTACAGGTAACAGAGATGTGGAAAGGAAGACAGGAGGTGAAGGGAACTTCTGTGAATTGTTCTGACATTCAGTAAACAATCATCTTTTAGGAAGGGCCCTTAACTACATTTGGTTTGCCAATATTAACTTATTGATTATGTAGCGTAAAGTTCTTGTGATTTTTGTAACCACTGGCTTATAACTTTTATGTTAATCAAACACATATCTCATATAGGTCATATTTTTTGGAATTTCTCTGTTTCCTTTTATAGCTATCAACTGCAGTTCTGTTCTTGTGGAGGAGAGGGGGAAGGATGGTGAAAGGATGAGAAAATAAAAAGAGACAAAAGCTGGCATCAGGTGGAGCCTTTTCTCTCCTGATGGTAGAGAAGGAATGTGCTCAACCACTGTAGTACATTTATTTATACCCTCCAAACAAAAATATCAGTTTCAACCCCAATGCCTAGCAACCTGTTTTCCTGGCTGGCCTGGGTCCCTTGCCTTCTCTGTGCTGGAACAGCTTGTTTACATGGCTTGTTTTGAGTTCTCTGTGTTTTCAAGACTGGTCTTACTTTAGCCCCACACATGTGATCCATCTCTGACTTCAATGGCTCCCTACCCTCTTTGACATGTCTAAGGTAGCAGATAGCAGAGTACAGAAGATGTTAGTGACCATGGTAGAGAAAGGAAAGAGGAGTTTGGGAGCAAACTGAACTCTTATTTAAAACAAAAAAAGTAATCAATGCAAATAGAATGAGTTGGTAAACTAGCAAATTTGATAAGGTGGGAGGAGGGCACAAGAAGGGTAGAAAAGGAATGATTGTGTGGAAAAAAAAATACCAATGATACTAAGCATTTAAAACACTAAGTTTCTGTGATAGAATGAAAATGTGTGCACGCGCGCGTGTGTGTGTGTGTATATATATATATGTGTGTGTATATATATATATAATTAATTGTTAATTTGTTGACTGTTAGTAATTCCACATAGAATATTATATGGGGAATTCAAAATTCAGCAAATATCTTAAAACACTGAATTAAACAAATTTCAACAGGTCTTTATCATATCAATTTTCCACTGGCATCATTCAAATATAAAATGATGTTCAAGAATTCTATTGCAGTCTCATCAGTAGTTAACCCTAGGCCTGTTCCTCTTGATTCAAGTATCTGTTGAACATCTACTCTTTGTTTATGTCAAATATATTAATTAAGGCCTCAGCTTATGCTAGGCATACAGCTAAACGCTGTGATATACAAAGATGAATATGTTCAAGGAACAATTTAAGTGGTATGCAGTGGGCTTATTTGAAGACAGCAAAAAAGAATAGACTCATTGTACAGGGTAAAGCAAAAATAATCCTGGGGTGTGATTGTGGATTGCACAAGAAACCAGGGAACACTGTAGATTTTTTGACACAAATGTAACTTACGAACGCATCGTTGAATGAAGGCGAATGTGGCAATGGCATGCAGGCCCCTGAGCTCTGCTAGGTCTCTGGAGTCATTTCTAACTAAAATGATGAGGTCCTGGTCCAGGATGATGAAAGAAATAGTAAGGAAAAATAGCAAATCCAGCACATGCTTCATTTAAAAAGAATCCAAATAAACCCAGAACAGAAATAGGATTCAGAGAATAACTTGCTGAGAAGGCAAACAAGGAAATTAGTTAAAGACTGATTCAAACATTCAGCTTAGATGAGTAGGACTTACTCTTTCCAATCACCAAGACAGACGCTTGGAAAGAACCACTTTAGAGCAAGACACTTAATCATGTTAGTTTACGGTGACAAACAAGCATGCAGGGCAATTTCAGATGCAGGTGCAGAGTTCAGGAGACAAGACGAATGAAAAGTCTTAAACATTACAACACCGCGCAGGGAAGACTGGGCTGCAGGAGTAATGAAGTTAAGCTGAAGTATTTTACCTCACTGGATCTGAAAGTAGTGCCTTGAGTCTTTTATTTTCGGCTGTTGTGAAGTTGCACTTCTCTGTGTATTTTCCATTCTGTTTCTGCCATTCTACCATCTGTCTCACTCCCACCTCTTCATTTCTTCTTCAGTTGCCAGCCCCACTGACCTTAGCCAATGCCTGGGCACCCTTTTGTTGTTTCTCCATATCTCTACAACACCAGAAAGTTAGTCTCCATAGATCAAAACACAGACACAGTGACTCAGTCAGGTTTTTGTTGCTATGACAGAAATAACTGATGCAACCTCCTTATGAAAAAAAAAAATGATTTGTTTACTCAAAGTTCTGGAGGTTGAAATCTAAACAACATGATGCAGGTTTTGTGCTGAGGGCCAACTCTTGGCTATGTCACTTCATGGCATGGATAGCAAGGGTGAAAGCAGTGTAAGAAGAAGCATCTCTGACCAGGAACAGAGAGAATGAGAAAGGTAGAGTTTGCTCCAATTATAAATCAAGGGATCATATAGAACTACTTCACACTCCCACTCACATTCCCATTCCACACTACTTTATGTCCATTTAGTCCCACATTATAAAGGTTCCACAGCTCCCCAGGAACACTCCCTTGGAGACCAAGCCTCCAGCCAAAATGAACCGTTGAGGGACTCACCGACCACACCCAAATCACAACACACCGCATTCCCAAATATTTCATGTGCCGTCCTCTCCTTCTCATCTCCCCTACAGTTAAGTTAGGGCTATGTGCCCAGTTTTGGTGAGTAGACTGTGAGAAGGACGGAGTGTGCACTCAGCTCAAGGCAGACCCTGTCTCCTCTGTGCTCCTGTTTCCTTTTCATGATGGCTTTGGAGGCCAGACAGTGTCACCCAAGATGGAGGTCAGCCCACACGACCCACAGTAGACTTTGTGTAAGCAAGGAATAAATCTTGGTTGGGCTAAGCCACTGAAATTTAGGGAGCGGTCTGTTGTGGCCAGTGTATTATTGACAACAACTCACATAGCAACCTAGACGATCCTGATGATTGAGAATGAATGAGCTGTTTCTGAGAGAAGTTAAAAGAGAATCAAAAAGCAGAACAAAGCCTTCTTTAAGGATGAGAATCTGTCCTGCCTATATCCCAAGCTTGCCCCTTCAAACGTTGCATCTCTGGCCCGCAACTCTCAGGTCATGCCAATTTGAAATAAATAAGGGTTCTTAAATTCTATTATCTTTTGTCACATAATGTGGGGCAAGCAACATAGGACATGAGGACCACAGCTGCTTCTGTAGTTATTACCTAATTTGCAATAAGAATCCACCAGATATTTATTACTGCATATTCCACTGCACTTGAGTGCTACACAAACACATAATAAGACTGAAAACTTTACTGACTAATGTTATGTGAGGATTTCATGTTGGACTAAAATACACACTAAAATTTGATTATAATTGTCTTTTCCACCTGATAAAGGACATTGAATACTTCTCAGATAAAATTCAGTTGCATACTAATTATGTAGGAGGCTTCTTTTGTTTTGTATGCGATATTTATGTTTTGGTGGGAAATTATTGGTGGAGACTTTTTTGTGAGTACGTGTGCTCTCCATAGAAACAGTTCTTTTTTAAGGGGAATAAATACTGAGAATACAAGAGTCATTGGGAAGTTTGAAGCCAGAACTGTCTGCTTGGAGCTAATCATATTTTCCTTCCCAACCCCCATAAATAGCTGAGATTGCAGAAGTGATGTGTGGTGTGATTCGGGTTTACAGAGCTCAAGGCACAAGATATTTACAAAGTTTTGGCATGAAATCTGCTCTATGCTCACATTATATTTTTTCCCACACAAATCTTGAGGAAAGGACATCTGCTTCCTTATTTTGTTGTGGATGGTTCTTCATTAGTCTGTAGAGTTCCTACTCTGTTACAAACCAAAACTTGAAACTATGACACAAAAAAAGTCCAATTCTTTTCATACTGAATATCAGTCATAACATCAGGTTTACACAATCATTACAGTTAGAATAGTTGAGTTGGTCTTAAATTCTCAGAATGATCTAACAGAGTCGTCCTTGTGGCTTAGATGATGGGGGACAATCCTTCAAGAAGAGAGGTGTAAACAGGACTCAAGCAGGAGACAGTGTTGAATCTTCAAAGATAAACGATATTGGAAGCTGGTAAGTTTAGCAAGATATAATAATTGAATTGAGGATGAGTGTGGGAAGCAAGTTGCCAGAAGGTGTTGTCTTCTAGAAGCAAGCAAGTATTCTGAAACACAGTTTGGATTATACAATGAGGTGTTTTGTAAAACATAAAAAGAGAAAATAATTATCCAAGTGGGTCAAGATTCAAATCTAACAGTTAGTGATAGTATAGTTTTCATTTAGATAGAAAGAAAAGTTTGTGCTTCTGCAGAATTTTGGCACAAAGAGGAACCAAGAGAAGTAAAAGGAGTTTCCTTAAGTCTTTGAGACTCAATATGTGCCAAGCAAAATAATGGCTACTCTATAAATCTATGTATCTTATATCTTTTTTTCCTCAAAACACTCTCTTAAGAAGCTAATACTATGGCAATGCCCCTCCTGATGATGATGTGAGATTTTGGGGGACTAATTTCCCCTTTAAGTAGAGGTAATATGATGTGAATTAGATAATGAGGTGACAAAACTTGCTTCCTTGGGCTCATATAACTAATTGTGAATTCTGAGCACATGCACACCAGTTTGTCTTGCCTACTTTTATTCTTCTATGGAGAGAGAGATAGAGCCAGAGGCAGAGAGACAGAGAGGGAGACAGAGACACACAGAAACAGAAACAGAGACAGACAGAGATAATGATGGAGAGGCACATAGACAAAAACAGACAGAAAGACACAGAGACACAGAGAGAGACAGAGACTTACAAACAATTTCTAAAAGACTCAAAAACTCAGATTCGGAGCAAAGACTGGTATCAGGTACCTGAGTATCTTCTACAGATCTGAGTGTTCCCCTTAGTATTTTCAATAGGATTGGGCATTTACATAATTTCTTATTCATTTTCACACAGTGTCATCCAGTTCTGAAACACTGCCAGAAAACCAAAGCAGTAAGTATGTCCCAGCTATGGCTCCTGTCACCTCTTCTTCACCAGCAGTCCTTCCATAAACCCTTGTCTTAGTTTCTTTAATGTTACTGTAACAAAATTCTGAAACAGGGAACTTTGCAAATAAAAGATGTGTATTTTGCTTACACTTTTGAAGGCTTAAAGTCCAGAATTGGGAGACTTTACCTTCAGTCAATGGTTTGAAGATGGCTGTATCACAATACAGTGAATGGCATCATGAGAGACTGAAGGATCACATGGTGACACAGAAAACAAGAGGCCCAGGAGGGGCCCATTTAGTTCCCACTATCACAGGAACAATTTGGGGTCCTACAGGACCTAAGTTAACCCTTTGCAAGGGCAGCACACCCAATGACCTCACCACCTTCCACTAAGCCCCACCTCTTAAACACTCCACCTCTTCAACACCGCCATATTGAGGTCAAACTTAGGGTACATGATCCTTTGGGGAACAAGCCACATCTCAACTATAGCACATCTCAACCACTAATGGAAAGACTTTGCAGCCATAACTCCTGTACTCACTGGCCTTTAAAATTATATCTCTGTCTTAGATGCTGCCCTTCTATGTGTCACACTGAGGAGGGCCCCGATATTGATAATGGTCATAACCACTCATAAGATTAGAAATCAGCCACAAAGTTCTCAAAGCTACTCTCAACAGAAACCACTTCTTTAGCTAGGCTAATCCTCTTCAGATCCTCCCATGGCCTCAGCAGCTGGTCTCTACTTAAAAGTCACTTTCTGTTTTCACCACTGGGTGTGCCACCATGTTTTACTAACCCAAATGTACCAATAAGCACTAACTAGAAGCTACTCTGAAAATGTTTGTGGGTTTTCAGTGATAAAAACTATATAAGGGATTGGTTTAAACCCTGGGAAAATTTTCTCCATTCAGGCCATTGGAAAGTATATGGAAACAGAACTATTTTTATTTCGTTAGCCAATGTGTAATGTTTTATAGGTTGGCTCCAAAGACAGCCACCAAAATTGCTCCCACGCTTCTCCTCCTGGTAAAAGGGGAGTGTGTTTCCCCTACAGTTGAGTTTAGAATGGCCTTAGGGTCTTTTGATGTGCTTGGATCAACAGATATGGTTCCGATTTTGGGGAATGCAACATTCTTTTTTGTTCTTGTGGAGACTGAGCCACTGTGCAAGAAGCATGATTCTATAGCAACAGAGACAGAGACAGAGAGAGAAGCTAAGACCCAGACAATCCTTAACTATTTCAGTCACTCCAACTGAGGTGCCACACATATGAACAAAGCTATTTCAGACCTTTCAGTCAAGCTCCTAGCTGAATTTGAGGTAACCACCAATTGACACAAATTGACACCAATTGACACAGGTGCCAATTGACCCATGAACAAAAGGACTACTCAGCTCCTTATCTCTAATCATTGCTTTAATCCATTGCATTCAGGTGATTTGTATTCAGAAATACATAATGAAAACAAGGGTGTACATTTACCTTCCATCCTGTTAATATTCATTGCATATTAATTTCAATAAATTTACTCTCTCTACTATTTGTAAAGACCCAAGAATAAATACCCCTGAAGGAGGATTTCCTGAAATTTCTGCTTAACATTCCCTATTTTCATCCCTGGCACAGCTTCAGGCAGTGGCTAAGATAGATTTCAAAGGGTCAAGGCCAGCCATGGGCTTCTTTTTTTGGAAGTGGCTTCTGAGGATCAGAAGGGATGTTCAATCCAACTCCTGATCAAGAACAGTGCTCTCAGGAGTCGGCTTAAGAGTGAAGTTGTCTCTGTGTTTGTTACCTAACGACTTGACACTACTTTCTGTCTCAGATGACATTGTGTACAAACAAGTACTTCCCATGTCCAGTTGTATGTCTTCACATATTCATTGAAATTCCATAATAGCCTGGCAAGACTTGGGTTTGGAACGGACTCTATCTGATGTATAACATTTGTTATTTTAAATACCATGGATTCGGCTATAGATTTCAAGAAAAAGGACAAATATTTCCCTGAGAGGTTGTTATAAAAAGAAACTTCCAAATAAGATAATTGCATCTATTTTCAGAAAGAACAGCCAACAGTCATGTTTTATAGTATTTTTCATTTGTGAAAGGTCTTCATTTAAGTATGCATTTGCCTACTCTATTTTGAACTAGCAAAAGTCCCACCAGGGGAGCAGCAAGGAGCCCTGAGGATAGCTCTTTCAGACCACCAGGAAGCTTTTGGATAAATTGCCAAGTCACTATTCTGAATATGATGATTTGATGGCCCAGAGATCATTTGAGTCCCCACAGGTAGACAGCTGTTAACTGTCCCTGAGCGTCTTTGGCTCCTGGAAATAAAGCAAAGATGAAGCTGTTTGCAGCTGCAGTCAACAGAGATGCCATCTGCTTGGCTCTCCGGAAGCTCTTAGCCAAGGACTTTGCATCTAACAGCTTCACAGCAGAGCGGGCAGTTTTCTGTAGGGAGCTGGCTTGAAGGTCACCTCTCGCCATCTCCAGAAGGCATTTCCAGAAAGAAGCACATGGCAGCTCTGACCCTTTGTAATCTATCTCAGCTACTGTTCCAAAACTGTTCCAAGGACAGGGAGAAAATAGAGAATTCAAGAGACTTTCTCCCAGTGGTATTCTGTTTGGCACTGTGGCATTGTTGCCACTGACCCCAACACGAAATCATTTTTTTCTGAAAATTTGCCTATCTTTATCTTCATGTCTTTATCTTTGAGCTTTTTATTTTGAGCAACCCCTTCTCTGAAAATGTTTTCTACCTCCAACTTTCAAGCACAGTAACACTGAAATCTTAGTCTTCTTCCCTCTATTTTTCTGTTTCTAAATCTTCATTGTTTTTTTGTTCAGCCCTCAGCACTGTATCTACATCCCAAACAAACATACTCATATTTCAGCCATATCTCTGATTTCCAACAGCATGTCTCCTACCAGACTTTCTAACTTTTCATATCACCATTTTCAAAGCAAAAGCAATCATATTTCAACCTAAAGGATGGCTGACTCTGAAGTTTGCTATCTGCTGACTCAAGCTTTGGAAATACACATCCTATAAACTATTCATTTCCCATGCCCAATATTACAACCATAAATAAGAGCTTCACTACCTAAAATCTGGGCACTTGCAACAGTTTTTTTCATTCTTCTCCTTATCTCTATTATTTGAATCTATTATTTTTTATTATTCTCCTTAACTCTATTACTCTGATTTAATTCTATTATTTTGAAAGCTACCCTACATACATATCCTGGAGCAAGGGTCCCCAGTTCTTGGCAACAGACCAGCTTCATCTGTACTTACATTCACTCCCCATTGCTTGTCTTATAATCTGACTGCACCGGCCTACCTCCTATCAGCTCAGCAGCAGTGTTAGATTCTCACAGAAACTCAAACTACACTGTGAAATGCATATGATATGGGGATAGGTGATGTTCTCGGCTGTGTACTTCTTTGAATCATCCTGAAATCATCCCCTCCACTCCTGGTCAGTGGAAAAAATGTCTTCCATGAAACCAGTCCCTGGTGCCAAAAAGGTGGGGCCTGCTGTCCTATAGGAATTACACCCTTGCAATTCTTTTCACTTCATATCTCTGCTCAAAAATCTCCAATCATTTCTATGCTCAATATAAATGACATTTTACTAGCCTTTGAAGACTTTTACATCATGACCCTGACCTACCTATTCAGTTTCATGACAAGCCCATACACATAGGTATGTAGCTAGATAGATAGATAGGCAGATAATAGAGACAGTAACAGAGACAGAGGCAGAGGCAGAGTGCTATAGTTTTGATTTGTAATAACTCCCAGAGACCCATTTGTTGAAAGCTTAGCCTCCAGTTTTGTACTATTGGAGATGTTGGAAATCTGAGGGTGGGGCCTCATGGGAGGTCTTTAGGTCATTGGGAGCATGCCTGAAAAGGAATAATGAGACTTCACCTTCTTCCTTTTTCTCTCTTTCACCTCCTGGCCCTAAAGTGAGCAGTTTTACTCATACACTCCCACCACAAGCTGCTGCCTTATTATAGACCTAAAAGTAAAAAGGTCAATCAATCCTGGACTGAAATCTTTAAAACTTGGCATCAAAATGAACCTTTTCTTCTTGCAAATCGATTTCTCTCCAGGATTTGTTAACATGGTAGAGAGCTGATGAACACATTGAGCCACTGTGTTGAACAATCCCCGAGGGTAATGTTTACATGAATCACAATGGTAACGTTACCTCAGAGTGTTGGCAATGTATGAACATGCCACAGACACTTCTACCTCTAAGCCTTTGACCCCTCTTAGTATTTGCTGACTGTGTGCCTCCACATTCTTTTGTCTCCCTCATCAGCATTTTCTCTTTTCTCAAACTCCAGTCAGTATCCTTTCCCTTGGGAAGACTTCTCTCATCCACTCTAATTTTTATTCTAAATTCATGGAGCAATCTTTTACTGAAGTCATTATTCTGGCACTTGTACTCCACTGGGCACTTGTATCAGCTTGGCATTCTTCATGTGTGATCTATTTCTGGGATCAGAGCAAAACTTCCTACATGGCAGGAACTTCCTCCGAAGTTATGTGTACCTTCAATATTCATTGAAAATGAGGCTCCTGATGACAGTTTCAGACATTTTTCTCACACAAAAATGATAGCATTAACTAAGAAATAAGAGCATTTTGGTAATATCTGGGCAGAAAGATTTGAAGAAAAAAATGGATAGTTATATTTCCCATAACCATGCATTACCTTTTCCTTTAGTCTTATTATCTAATTTTATATTCCAACAAATTTATTCTCACTGGTCATGATGCAATTCTTAATTATCAGCCAATCAGTTTTGTCCTTGCCTTGTGGAAAATATTGCTTATGGCATATGGCACTGCTGGAAATTCTCTTCCCTATTGAAATTCTCTTCTCCCTGGACACTGTCACTACACCCCACAATTCTCTTTCTGTCCCTCCCTCTTTATTTCTTTGCTTGGATAATTTTACTTGTCTACATCTTACCACTAGACCTTTCCTTTTTGTCCCTTTCATTGTCTTACTCCACTTGCTCAAAGATGATTCCCAAACCGGTCTTCAACTCCAACCCTTCTCTTAAGTACAATGCATGCATTTTCCACTGCCAGCTGGAGACCTCCCCTCTGATGTTCTTCAAAACTTTCAACCTCAACACCATCTCATTTCACCTCTTCCTTCTCTTGGTTAAAGAGATTGCTGTCTTTTGGGGTTACTGTCATCACTCACTTCTTGTCATTTCTCAATTTCAACGCTTCCCTTGTTTCCCATAGATACACCTCTTGAGTATTTTCTCTCCTTCCAAATCCTGTTGATACACCCTTGATTCAAATCCTTAGTATTCCCAACAACGATTAACACCCACTGCTCTGGCTGCCAAACTTGGAAATGTTAGTGGTTTAAAATAACAAAGACTTGTTACTGTGAGTACACCCAAATTCACTGCAGGTTAAATGATCTTCAGTGTGGTTCTCCTCCCTATGCTAAGTCAGCATCCATTCTGTGGCCATCCTGAGACTCTGCTATCTCAACAGATGCTTCTGTAGTCTCTGACCAAGAGGAGAGAAAGAGGAGGGGCTAGATCACCCTTTATTGCCTGAAGCAGAAGGTGAGACAAGTTACAGGCAGCAATAGAAGTGACAGAATACTGAACAGAATGAGTTACATGATCTAATTTAACTGCAAAAATGTCTGGAAAATACAGAGACACATGGACTATATGGTGAGTGCTAAGTATCTGCTAGGCTCTTGTCCTCTCTTACCTGGACTAGTGCCACATCTCTTAACTAATGTTTCTACTTTTACTTTCCTCCTTGCACACTGTCACCAGAGATATTTTATTTATTATTATTTCTTTTCTATAAAGCAGAAAACTGATCATGCATTCTCCTTCAGCATCTATCAATGGATCACCACTATTTATAGAATAAAACTTATATGGCCTCAAACCACTTTTCCAACTAAACCTCCATATCTACAAACCCTTAGCTAGAACCACACCAGATGAAATATTCTGAACATTCTGTTCACTCTCTCACTTTCATGTCTTAGTGCATATGGTACCCTCTTCCCGGAATACATAGAAAATGCAATTTAAATGTTTTGACTTTGCTCTGAATTGTTATGTTAATGTAAACACTGAAAGTGAATCCATACCGAAAAAAAAAAATATAAGTAAACAAACCCAACTCTTATAGTTCCCCTTATCTGAGGAAAACAGATCTGAGGCTTCATTTCTTCTTTTCTCCTTACGTTAAGAATGTAACCACAATTGGCTATAATTCCTGTTCTATGTATACTGCAATCCCTCAAACAGCCAGCACTAAATGATGCCACTTTTTTGAAGACAAGTTCCAGATCCCTAATGAGCCTATTAGAGGAAAATTTGAAAATACTTAACAGCTGATGAATTTCATATAAGAATTGGAGCATTTCCTTTCTGGTCCAGGCCGTGACCACACTAGTCAGGTTTCTCTGCCAGGAATTACCTCTGGGATAAGGTTTATATCTGGATGTAAGAGAAGATGAGGTCTGTGCTGCTGACAGTTTAAGCCACTAGGAGCTAAGATTATTCAAGCACAGGATAAGGAAAGCTCCCTTAGGAACCCAGGTTGCTTTAAGGATAGACCAAGGAATTAGTGGGAAGGCGGTGTAGCCTAGTGGAAGCAACCGGGTGTCCAAAGACAGACAAATCCAAGGTCAAGTCTACTAAGAAGTCTGCGAGCTCTGGAGGTTACTTACTCTTCTATACCACAAACCAATCTTTATCTTCTCCAGGAATACTGCTTTGTGACGATGGTGGCGGTGGTAATTATATAAAAATAATCCATGACAAGTTAATATTTTTCAGTTGTTAATTTGTGTTTTCTCTCTACATCTCCTTCCCTAGTTACATACACACACTCAAAAATTTTTTTAAAAACTTTGGATTTTCTTCTGTCAAGGACTTTTCACAGCTGTTTGTCTCAGCAAAACCATTCTTCTTGCCTTTTTCATTGTGAGAGTTCTCCAAGGAGATATCACCACAGGAGAGGATGGGGGAGACACACCAAAAACAGAAAACTGAAGGTTAGAAAGTGAAACAGAATTCTGAATCTTGTGCAGCAGTACCTGGGAGATGTAGTAAGACCACAGAGTATATCTAAAAGGGGTTCTACAAATGCAGAATAGTTCTCAGCCTTTCCAAACATCCCCAGGCCTTGAGCATATCACTGAAAGTTCAGATCTATGTAAATCGGAGGTCTTAGAACCAACCAGCATGGCCTCAAGACTGAAGGCCTTAGTACAGAGGATAACCACAGTAATGACTAAGAGTGACTTTCCCTCCTAAGCAGGTAGGATAAAGACTACTCCCTTATACTCAGTGTGATGGTATAAGGAGATGGGGCCTTGGGGCATAATTAGGTTTAGATGAGGTGAGGCTGGAACCTTTGTAATGGGATTAGCATCTTTATGAGAAGAGACACTTGAACTTCTTCTCTCTGCCATACTGGGACACAGTGATAGGGCAGGTGCCTGCAAGCCAGGAAGCCTGCTCTAAGAAGCAAATCCTCCAGCAACTTGACCTTGTACTTCCAAGCCTCCAGGACTGTGAGAAATAAATGACTGTGTTGAGACCACTCAGGTGTAATGTTTTGTTATAGCATCCTGAACTAGTTAAGACACTGTGAAGTCCTTGTACTTGCGAAGCCTTCCATAGATGTTAGTGTCTCTCCTCGTCTGTCATTCCTCTGTCCCTCTGCTGTGAACAATGCAAAAGCTTATCTGTGTCTGCCAGTCTGTTATCGTGAACTCAAACTCTTCTCTGGGAAGGAAAATCTTTCTCAGGGACAAAAATCTTCCTATCACAACCACAGTGAAACTAATGATGCAGAATTTCTGGAACATGGCAAAAACTCAAAATATCTCAGAGTGATAAAGTAATAAAAAATACATAGTCATTCCCAGGTTCAGCATCTCTAAAGACCCAGAAAGACCTTGGGAGAAAAAAGGCTTAAAACTTAACTTGCTTACAATGGCATCTTGCCCAAGATTTTTCTCTGAGACATGTCCCATGAAATCAATGTTGGGGGAGGTAGAAAGAGTGACCATCAGGACATCGTGGCTGGCACTGTGCCTTTTAGTTCTAAACCAGAAGTTGATAAGCCACAGTTCATGGGCAAAAATACATTCTGGTGACATGTTTTGTAAATGAACCTTATTAGAACACAGCCATGTCTGTTTGTGGATTTATCATTCAGTGTGCTTTTGTGGTACCCAGTAGTCTTGAATAGCTACTCTGGATAAGTATGACCTAGAATACTATAAATATTAATTACTGGAAACTTTCCTCAAAACATTTTCTGACTCTTATTCTAGATTACAAATATGCTGGGGTTGTACATATAGATTGTGCATAGTGACCTAGCCACTATGAAGAAATATCATGTATCCTTATTATCCATGTGAGTTAATAAATAAATCAAATAATGTGCTTAGGATTTTATCTTACTTATTTTAGTTATTATTACTGTACATATTTGTTATTATGTTTAATTACATTAATTTTAATAATTTATTCAATGTTTTATTTATTTAATGTCATTGCTTTACGAAATAGAAATATTTAATGTTCAAATACACAAAAGTAAATCACCTTTACAATGCTATGCAAAGTTTCACTTAGTTTACTCTTCAGCACCCATACCCCATAAATTACCTGGGAAACTGCTTCCTCAAAGAAAGTTGTACTCCACTTGCTTCATTGATCATACAGTACTATGAAGAGATAAATCCAAATCTGCCTAGAATGGACTTTGGCAGATAAACTCAAATTTTCAATGTGAAGGATCCGAGACTACTTATGATTATCAATTGATTTTAAAGGGTCCCAAAGAATAGTTATTACACTTGATGTGCAGCTAATAAGTTGAAGGACAGTTGCCTTGAGGAAGTCCAGCCTGACCTTTTCTGTATTATCTGTCTGCCCCCAACACCTTTACACATTCAACGGTTGTCAAGTTCCATTGACTTACTTGTTTCTTATGTGTCTCTCCCAGACTTTGAACTTCTAGTTAGTACAATGTCTCACTCAGAGTCGACTTAATAGGAAATTTGACCTAAAAGATTTATCATGTGTTGACAACCTTTGAGTTATAAACAAAAATAATGTCTCAATGCTAGAACAAAATCTCACTTTCATATTATAATTAATACTCTAACTTTTTAGTTCAGTGGGTGACATTGCCATAACCCAGGCTCCCTCATGAAAGCCCTGTTCTGAGCCTTACTGTTTGCTTGGAGCAGCTAAATTGTGCTCAGAATCAGCCAGGAACCATACACTTTGCAACCAGGAAAAGAATCAGACCTAATTTCCTCTTAGAAAGGAAATGGTAGCAATCATCTGACCTCAGTTATTAAACAGACAGGATGGGGCAAAGAGCTCAGTGTTGAAACCTGAATTGCAGTTACTTGGCCTGCTTTTAAGATCCACTATCCAAACCCAGGTCCTGTTACTACATATTTCCTGCGTAAGAGTCATTTAAAACACAGGCTCTGGTCTGGGCATTCATCGTTGTCCATTAGTAGCAGAGATTGAGACATTGGCTGTCTTCTGCAAAGAGGTATTATGGAAACAACTGGGAACCAGCACACTTTCCTCTGCTAAAGAGCCTCTGTCAGAACAGATCATTTGCTAGAGGAATCCCACACAGAACTGGCACATGTGTTTCTCTGAGGGATATAGCACCGAGGAAGGCTCTACTTCCAGGATGTATTTTCTTAACCAAAAACAGTTGTCAAAGTAAGAAAAATGGACCATGCTACCCTAACTGAAGAGTTGGTGGTCAAAACTGGAGGAGTTTGCTAGACACAACGGGAAGAAGGAAAATGCAAATTGTTACAGAGAATGGCACTGAAACAGAGGTAATTTCCAGAAACCTACTCTTACGAAGCAAAATTGAGACAGGGAGGAAAGAAAAATTTTTGTGCAAGAGACCTGTGGGGAAAACTGTAACATAAATTAGTGAGTCTGAAGGAAGTGCTATATCAGAAGAGATCCAATGGTGCACATTCCTGTCTATGTTAACTGGCTTAGCTAGGGGGAAAAGAGGTATAAAGTGAATCATTCCTTCATGCACATACAATGTGTTTAGATCTAAAAGACCACCAAAAGTCTCAAGTGGAAGACTTAGATCTTGGGGATGCTCTGTTCATCAGTGGATTCAGCTATAGAGGAGTTCAGTAGCTTAATGTGCTGTTGGGGGGTGGCCTTGGTTGGAGGTGAGTCACTGGGAACATGAGTTGGAAGGGTACATCTCTCCCCCAACTCCTCTGTCTCTCTCTCTCTGCTTCCTGGTTGCCATGGGCTGAGCATCTTTTCCTCTACTGTACCCCTCTGCCATTCCATTTCCAACCATGGACTGAAACTCTGAGCCAAAATAAACCTCTCCTTCCTTCAGGTTGTGCATGTTGGGTATTGTGCCCCAGGAACCTGAAAGTGACTGAGACACAATGTTTGTCATGCATCTAACTCTCTCCCTCAGACACAAAACCCACAAACACTTCTTGAACCAAGGAACAAAAAGTGGATCATATGCCCACTCTTTGAAGTGGATCATATACCCATCTGAACTAACTATTTCATTTAGAACTGAATTCAGCAAAATTATTCTGGTTAAAAAAAAATTCAACGGAATAATTTTAATTAGAATTAGAGTAAAAAGAATTAAGATGTGCTATGTGCATGTACCAACTCACCACAACAAAGATAATCATGTGTTGCAAACATGTACTATTAAAAATTTTTCAAATTAAATAAAAAAAGAATTAGCCACAGTTGTAGCTGAAGCAAGTTAGAAATGTATTTTGTTGAAGAAGAGAGCAAAGGTTGGGAAGGGTCCAAGGTAATTCTGCTCCACCAAGGCTTTAAGGGCTCAGGAGCCATGTTTAGTATGTGACTGCCATCCTCATCATCTGAGATGGCAACAAGGGCCACATTCCCAGCAGTGAGAGTGAGAAAAGCAATTGTCCCTAGGTAATAAATTGTGTTTTTGTTTTGTTTTTGCAGTACTGAGGACTGATCCCAGGATCTTTATACTGGGCTATATCCTCAACCCTCTCCCGCTCCCTCTCCCTCTCTTCTCTCTCTCTCTCTCTCTCTCTCTCTCTCTCTCTCTCTCTCTCTCTATCTCTCTCTCTGTTTTAACTTTGGCACAGGGTTTGGTTAAGTTGCCCAGACTTGGCTAGAACTCATGATCCTCCAGCCTCAGTCTTCCAGAGTGCTGGCCCAGATCATAATTCTATGTGTGGCTTCTAAGACCCAGTAACAGGTACCTGCAAGGCTCTATTTGTCGGGCCTCACAGAGAAAGTTTCTCTCTTCAAATCAGACTGATGTACACCTAGCGCATTTCATTTCTCTGCCAGAAGTTTCAGTCAAAGCCTCAGTCCATCTCTCAGCCTTGCCCAGGCAAGCCAGGCCCCCGTGCTCATCAAGTCTGGATACCAACTGATTAAATGGTGCAATTTTGATTAGCTCTCTGCTTCAGTCCCACGTAGCCAAATGGAATGCTTAAGCTTTAAACTGCCCTTAGGCAATATTGTACTTTTGTTTATTATCCTTGCTTGTGCTATTTTAAAGACAAGACCAAATATTTAAAGATTTGCCATTCAGATCTCATTTATTTGAGTAAAGATCAGGAATGAGATTCACCATGGGTGAAGACCACCCATCATTAGAGATTTTTACCTGTATTTGAGCCTCTGTCAGGGGGGTTTGTCATCTTAGAGGAGTGATGTTCACTTCTAGGCTGTAACTGAATACTTTGCAGTTGGATTGCCAATCCTAAGTCTATCTGAAATAACACAATACTGAACTCCAAGGGCAGAATAGTAGATACGGGATTTGGACTTCAAAGGAAGCAGATCTCAAACCAAATGCAGAAAATATAACCCTTAAAAATGATAGCTCTAAGTGAGCAAAGATGAAAAGACGATGTGAAAGATTTCTTATCCACAGGATACAATGAAATCATTTCCGGAAGGAGTTCACAAATTTAAAATTTATTTGAGAATTTTAGACATGATGTTACTTCAAATCACATAAAAGATCATTGCCCCAGTAAGACATGTGCCTTGAATTATCCTCTGCTATTCTGCCTTTCTTCAATCTCAATATGGAAGGAAGAGTGCAGATGTTCATCTCTATTTTCTGTATTTTTCTATTCTGTTGTAAATGAAAATACTATCACTCACATTTTGTAAGTGAGATGTTATAAAATGCATTTGCAAAACAGACATAAACTACATCCTAGTAATATTTTAAATATGCTTCTTTCGAAAACCTAATTTGTTAACTATTATTCTGATAGTTACAGAATATGTTTTGTTCTAAATATTTTATATTTACTACCAAATCTTCCATGTTCATTAGACGTCAATAACTTGTGCTGTGGGAGATGTCATTTTATTGAGCTTCAGTTTTCTTTTTCTGAAGCACACGGAGCTTGAACAAGATCAGTGAGTCTCACAAGGAAGTGTACCAGCATTCATAAGGATGATGGGTAGACTTCAGAGTGCTCCTTCCCAAGACACTAGTATGCATCCGTCACCCCAGTCATACCTCTATCCCACTTAGGAGTCATGGTGAGAGGTGCATGGAGGCCCCTTTGCACTTTGCTGATTTGCTATGCAAAACATACTCTGTTGGAAAAAGATCCAAATAAATGGAAAAGCGTTACAAGTTCATAAACTGAGTTAGTGTGGTTGCAATATGAATTTTCCCTAAGTTGATCTGTAGATTTCAACCCTGGTCAAAATCTTCCTTGATTTATCTGTGAAAATTGACAAATAGCTTATAAAATCTACATGAGATTTCAAGGGATCTAGAAGAGTTAAAGTTAATCTGAAATAGCAGAAGAAAGTTGAAAGACTCACACATCCTGATTTCAAAACTTGTGCAAAGGAGTGTCAATCAAGACAGCATAACACTGACACCAGGTTAGAAGTATAAATCAATGGAATGGAATTAAGCTTCTTGAAGAAAATCCCATAATCTATGGTCAACTGATTTTTAAGGAGGATGTTAAGACCATTCAAAGAAGAAGGAAGAGTGTTTTTCAACAAATTGTGCTGAAACACTAGAAGAATCATAAAAATAAATAAATAAATAAATAAATAAATAAATAAACACATTCCTATACCACATTCACACCACCTATGAAAAATGACTTACAATAGATCAAAGATCTCAGTGCAAGAATTAGAACTCTGAAACTCTTAGACAGAAACAAAGGGGTAAATATTTATGAGCTTGGATTTGGCAAAAGACTTCCAAATATAATATAAAGTATGGGCACCAAAAGAAAATGCAGACACATTAGACAAAAGCCTTTCTCAGGAGGTGAGATGTGATAGGTGGTAGTGGGCCAATCTCTTCATCCAGGTCACACAGCAGATCCAGAAAAACCCTTGCGGAGTATTTGATGTGTCAGCTCCATGAAAGTGATTATGCAACAGAATCTCCCAAACCCATGACTCTGAGGTTTAGAAGGAGAAACAGAAGAATCTAAAAGTTGTGGTTTCCATGTGTACGTCAAACCTGAATAAAGAGCTTCTGGTCCTCTCCGAGCTGAAGGTCTGCTGGGAGATTTTCTATAATTTGGTGTATTATTAAAAGGGTGACATTTGTCTACCTGGAAGCAAATATATGAGGCATAATCCTCCAGTAACACCTTCATATCCTCTGACATATGCTTAAAAATCTTTTAACTTTCTGAGAATAGCTGAGAAAATACACACCCAGTGATTTAAACATTGCTAAAGGTTTCTGAGGCATCCATTGCAAAATAATGTTTATTAGAAAATGCAACTAGCAACACCTACACAAAAAATTTAACATCATTTCTGTTAAATATGTGTCTTGTGATTGCACTACAAAGCACTATTGTTTACTCCCAAATAACAGAAACCACAGGTGACAGTTAAGCTTGATTGTTAAATTGACTGGATTATGAGACTCATGAAAACGAGATTGGAACATTGAGTGGATTAAACCACTGATGCCCATTGCCAAGTGTACTTTTAGGAGGTGGGCCTTAGTTGAAAGTGGGTGGCTGGGTTGTACCTCTGAAAGCCAATGTTTGCAAGTACCTTTCCTCCGCTCCCTACTGCCTGGTCACCAGGCATTGAGCGCCTCTGTTTCACAACACCCTTCTACCGTGATGTTCTTGAACTGCAAACAGCAGACCTTGGACTGAAACCTCTGAAATTGTGAACAGAAATAAACCTCTCCTCCTCTAAATTGTGGGTGTCACATATTTTCTCCTAGCAATGAGAAAGCTGACCAATACACCACAGAAAACAAAAACTACCTACTCACAATTCATATATCATAATGGTTCTAGAACTGCAGAAGGACAGCATAGTTTAATACAGACCAATTTTCTGTATCAGTATCTATCATCTACTATGGGTAGGCAGCAAAAGCACTTTGAGATAGTGCTTTCTACTCTCTACACAAAAAACATTTGATGCTGAACTAGCAATTAGGAACATAGGAAAAGTAAAGTAAAATATTTTGTAAAGTTTGGTTTTCCGGAAGTAGACAAAAAAGTTTCCCTGCTAGCCCAACCACATTCCCATGTCCTTGAGGCCAGAGGACCTTGGAGGGATTTACAGGTTGGAGCCATTAAAGATACTGCACATGTCTACCTATTGCTTTGTAACCTTCCTGAAGACATTTCTGTGATGAAGCTCAGCCCAGAGAGCAGGCATTCAGAGGCACACAGAGGGCCAGTGGCACACTCGACCCTCAGTCAGCTGTGGCTTCTGTGGGAGTCTGCCTCTGCACTCTTGGAGCAAGCAGCAAACATCAACGAGCAAACAGCCTGAGGTCTTTCTGTGGTCTCGCTTCTTCATTCAGCATCAAATGTAGTTTGAACAAAGAAGCAGAAAGCCCAGTTTTAGAGTGCTTTTGTGTCCTACCCAGAACAGGTACTCAATAAGATGCAGTTCACATTAGACAGTCATACATCACTTGATGACAGGAATCTGTTCTAAGAAATATGCAACTGGGTGATTTAGTCATTGCATGAATATAGGAGTGTACTTAACACAAACCTAGACAAGACAATCTATTGAGACATCTAGACTACATGGGATGCGTGCATATACACAAGTACAGACATTAAATCCATGTCATATATAGAATATATTATGTTAAACACATGTATCATATAGTCATAGAATTACATATATATAAAGTATATGTTGTTTGTATATGATATGATCCATGAGGATCAGAACAACCTAAGACCAAATCAGGCACCAGAGAAACCCATAAGAGGCTGTTGCTTGCTTTCCTTGGTATACTGCCTTATGCAAACTTTATTTTGATAAGTAGAAGGACTACAGTCTAAAATAATTTAATAGGTATGATATAATAAATACCTAAACCAGTAACACAGTCATTTGTTGTTATCAAGCACTGCATTCTGTATATAACGTGTACTATACTTTTAGGACTGGCAACGCAGGGAGTTTATTTACACCAGCATCACCACAAATCTTTGAGTAATGCACTGCCCTACAAGTCTTTATGTAAGATGGATATTGCATCCCTGAGCAATGGGAATGTGTTAGCTCCATGGTAAATCCCCACCATTGATGTATATGTGGTCTATTATTGCCCAAAACATAGTATATGGCCCATGGCTGTATATACATCCTCAGCTTCATAAGCTTAGTAACAAAGTCAAGTTCATAACTCAGAAATCTGTGAGATACAAAAGAAAGCAGACACATAAACCCAAATGTAGACAAAGATTCTTAACACTCCTCTCTCATTTTTTGGCATAACAACTCATCTAAAGTAAATGTGGATATAAAGATTGTCAAAGATATAATTAGCATGACTGAGTTAGGCAAAACAGATATTTGTACACTAAAAAGAGATCAAGAAAAGATTTATTTTAAAATATTTTTATCTATTCACAGGTAGTATCTTGTTATTAGGATGAACAGTCAAATTTTATTTTTAAATACTACTGGAACTTTTAATTGGAGGAATATGAAATTTAAATATATCAGGAGAAAATTTAGTATCTTAATATTAAAATCATTCAGAAACATAGACTGGCTTGGCATTTATTTAAATTGTCTTCTGAAACTTTAGGTTTTTGTGTTATAAACCTTGCACATTTTTATATGTACCATCAGTATTTTGTAGTTTTGGGTTTTTTTTTTTTTATACAGGATTTCTTTTATTGTACTTGCCCTTTGACTTTTGCTGTCCATGACTCTTTTTTACAGATAAATTAGTGAACAAATAATCAAAATTAAACTATTCTGAAAGAAAACCCAAATACTGGTATCCCTAACTTCTTTCAGCTGTTATTTCAGAAAAAAGTTGTGAAAGATGCCATCTTTTTGGAAAAAAAAGGTATAGTTACTTCAAAAGACAAAAAGCAAATGAAGCCTTAAAGATCAAACATTTTTGTTCTTGTGACTTATTAAACTTCATTATTCTAAGTCAGTATTTTACATTTTCTTTATGTTTCTAATGAACCATTAAACCAATATCTAAAGCCCATGCACACGATCTCTGGGTATTTTGGAAGTTTCAATGCCATCAGTCAAACGTAGATACTTCAGTGAACCTTTTGCTGTAAATATGCTTATCTCTAGTTTTCCTCTATCATATATAAGATACATGAATTATTACACATATTCCCTAACATATTTATGCAAGATGTAGCAATTATCAATATTAGAAAATTTCCCTTTGCAGCGTCATTGAACTCATTACTCCTTCCAATAAGTTGATTTATACTGCAATATCAAGTATTAATTATTTATTGCAGTATAATTCATCATTCTATGGTTTAAAGATTAGTTCCTTGTAATTGTTTACCTATTCCATAAGGGCTTTGAGAAATTCTCCTGAAAAGTTTAAAGCTTTTGACTTTTGCATGCAACTGTTTAATGACCTTGGGATTGGCTCTTATGTACTGTGTTAAATAAACTTCCTTATTTCACCTACTGTGTTCATTCCTTCACAATGAAGCATTATCTTATCCTGAGGAAGTCTAGCTTAATTTACTGATGAGTCACTTCCCCTTTGATGGAAGTGTGATTCTGCTTTTCTGCTTCTATTCTCTTTATTAGGCCATTTGTTAGTCTTTGCAAACATTCTCACCCTTAGATACACTACACATGCGAAATGACTCTTACCACTTCAGAAGGGAAGTCACACAGGCTACCCTTCTCTTTAGTAGCATCATGGTTTTTTGTGTGTTGCTAGTTTGTTTACCTCTTTAAGATGGGGTCTCACTGTGTAGCCCAGGCTGGCCTTGAATTCACAGCAATCTTCGTACCTCAGCCTTCCGAGTGCTGGGGCTACAGATGTGAGCTACCAGGCCTAGACATCATAGTTATTTTTGAGCCTTAGTTTCTCCACATAAATTTCAGAGTTATACTGAAAAGTTAGAAAAATAGAAGTTAAAATGTACCTACATTAAACTGCCATTGCTCTGACCCCACAGAGCCATGAAAGCACTGTGTTGGAAGTGAACGCACACCTTTAAGGGACTCAGCTGTCTTGACCCGTTATGCCCTTCCAGTTACTATCTTCCTCTTTCACTTATTCTTTAGATTAACTTTCTGTGTTATGTGAATGATTACACTATATGAAAGCTTTATTCTAAAGGTTCCTGTCTTCATTGCTGATACAGAGAGGCAATTCATTTTGTCATTGATTGATAGATTGATTGATTGCAATGCTGGGACTTGAACCCAAGACTCACACATGCTAGACAAGCACCCGACCACTGAGCTACATCTTCAGCCCTCACACCCTCATATTTTTCAATTCTGATAACCAATTTTACTTGCCTTTTTGAGCTGGCTAAGGTTGTCACTGAGTAGAAAGCATATCATGGTTGTGATTTTTAAAGATTGTTAAGTTACAATAATTACCTTTTAAAAATGGTTTTTGTATAGAACCATTAGATATGATGTTATGAGTATTTGGGTACATGACTTTGATATAATTTAATATCTTAAGAATACTCACTTTTGTTCTCCAGTTAGTCAAGAAATTTTCTCATGAATAGACAATTAAATTATCCATATTTATTGTACCTAATAATCTAGTTATATGGTTCTTCTTTAGTTTGTTAGTGTGGTAAATTATATTAATAGTTCTATATGTTGAGCAAAACTGGCATTTTGAAAATCAACCCAACCATTACAATGCACACTATGCACATTTATGTATCATTAGATTCTTTAGACTGAAATTGCTTGCATCTATACTCATAAGTGAAACATTGAATTCTAATTTCCTTTCCTATATATCTTTCTCAGCTTTGCTATTAAATTTATAGTCAATTCACAAAGTTACTTGAGAGATTTTTTTTTCTTTTATTATCACTGTGGGAATCCCAGTAAGATTAGAATTAATATTTGCCTGTTTATATGAGAAAATAGACTTATAAACTTGGGCTTGATGCTTCCTGTGTGGGGTTATTTTAAATTACTGATCCATTTCTTTAACATTTTGTCTTCCAAAAGTTTTAGTCACCTTAGATCACAGATTTTTTTCTAAAAATATGTTCATTTCACTGAACTTTGCAAATGTATTAAATGATCACTGTAGTTGTTAATAATATTTTAAATAGTTTACATTTCTGTGACATCACTCATTGTTATCTCATGAACCATTTGTTTCATTTGTCAAGTAAAAAAATAAATTTTAGCCTTGTTTTATTTCCAATCTTAAATTTTAAATTAACACACAATAAAATTGACTTTTTCCCTAGTGTACAACTTCATGAATTTTAACACAAGGATAGATTTATGTGACAACCACCACAAGCAAGATACAAAATAGTTTCATAATCTCCCAAATCTCTCTCTTGCTATCCCTTTATAGTCCTATCCTTTCCACTATACCATCCCAAAGCAACTACCGACCTGTTTTCCATCACTGACTTTATCTTTTAAGGATGTCATACAACTGTAATCTTTTGAGACTAGCTTCCTCCACCTAGAATAATGCATCAGAGATTCGGTTACACCATTGTGTATATCAGTAATTCTTGGTATTCTTGAGCAGTATTTGGTGGTATGGATATACTGAAGTTTAATCATTTGTTTATTAAATAATACTTGAGTTGTTTTCAGTTTGGGATAATTATAGAGTTGCAATAAAAATTTACATATAGGGTTTGGTTTTTTTATTTTATTTTTTTAATGTGAACATAAGCATTTAAACCTTTAAGTAAAATACTTAGGAGTAAGATTACTGAACCATATGGTAAATGTATGTTTATTTTATAAGAAACTGCTAAACTCTTTTCCAGATTGCCCATACCTTGTTGCATGCCTACCAACTGTTGAGAAATCCACTTCCTTGAAACATTTACCAGCACTTGCATTCTCAGGGATTTTTTTTTTTAATTTTAACTATTCTTGTAGATGTTTGGTGGCCTATCATAGTAGTATTAATTTATTTCCTAATCACTGATGAGCTTATTTGTTATCTTTCTGTTCTCTGGGATACAGTGTCTATTTAAGTATTAGCTTGCAATTTTAGTTTAGCTGTTTTCTGTGTTAGCTTTCAGTCACTATAACAAAGTAGTGAGATAACTAACTTAGTAAGAAAAAAAGGCTTAGTATTGGGTGCAATTTTGGAGACTCCAGTCCATGATTATTTGGCTCCATTGCTTTGGGCCTGTGGCAAGGCAGTAGCTCAGGGCAGTAAAGTGTACAAGAGCAAAACCAGCCATCTCATAGCCAGGAAGTAAAAGACATTGAGGAAGAGCTAGGTCCCACAATTCCCTCCCAGGACATGAACTTAATGACTTACAGATCTCTTATTGGACACCAAGTCTTAAATGTTCCCCCAAATGCCAATAGCATCACCCAGGGAACAAGGTCCTTTGGAAGACATTCAATATTCACTTTCTTACTCTTAAGCTCTGAGAGTTCTTCACATATTCTAGATACAAGTCTTTGTGGTATGTGTGATTTATAGTTCACACACAATCTCTGCCAGTCTGTAGTTTGCCATTTAGTTTAATACAGAGATATCTCCAACAAATTAATCATTTCTTAGTTTTGACAATGTCTAGTAATTTGCCACTTTGTGTGTGTGTGGCTCATTCTTTTCTTGTCTATCTAAGAAACTTCTCCTAACTTCCAATTAGTAAAAAGTTTTCATATGCTTTTTTTCTAAATGTGATGTTGTGTTGTTTTACATGTAGGTCTGTGATTCTTTTTGAGTTGACTTTTATAGAATACGGGGTATAGGTTGAGGTTCACATTTTTTGCAAATGGTTATCTGATTATGCCAATACCAAAACTGAAAAAACTTTTTCCCTTCTTGAATTGCCTCTGCACCCTTACTGAAAATCAACTGTCCATATCTTTGTGGATCAATTACTGGAAACTTTGCCCTTTGCCACTGCTCTGTATGTCAAGGTTTTTACCAGTACTATATGGTCTTAGTTACTGTGCTTTAAAGCAAGTGTTAAAACCGAGTAGGGTGCTTCCTTTAAACATTTTCTTTTTCAAAACTATCATTATTTCTTCCTCTTCATATAAACTTAGAATTAGCAGTAATTATCTACAAAACTTTTGCTGACATTTTAGCAAAACTAAATTATCTATAAAATTTTAGCTGACATTTTACTACACTGAATTTTCCAATCAATGAAAACAAAATGCCTTTTTATCTTTGAATTTATTCTCTTGATTTTCTACTTTATAGTAGCTTTGCTCCCAATCATATCAACTTCTACTCATAATTATTAACTCCTTTTCTTTTTTACGTACTTTGTGTTTACTATGTAAATTTTTCTAGGTTCTTGGATGAATAGTGTGGCTGTTTTAAACTATGTCAACGTGATAACTAATTGTTGTGTCAATTTGAATAAGAAACACTTAAAAAATTAGTTTAGTACAGCTTGGGTGTGTCTGAATGATGGACTTACTGAAGGTGGAAGACCCAACCTGGTTGTGGGTGGTACCAGCCAATCATCTTTTACCCTGAATGGAATGAAAAGGGAAAGAAGGAGGAAGTCTTGCTTTTTGCTTCTTTGGAGGGCCTCCAGTTTTCCCACTGTCTTCAGAAGTTCCTCTCCAGGTGTCCAGTGCTGACTCTTCAGCTTTCTGGAGCAGACATTTTGGCTTTCCAATGCCACTCACAGGGAACTCTGCAAATGAGTTTCCAACCTTCAATTTTTGAATGGATCCTATGCACTCCAGGAAACACAGGGTCCTTTTGCAGATGACCATTGTAGATTCTACATGTGTCATGCATTTTTTTCATATTAGATCCGATTCTCAGTGAATACAAACTGATACAGTAAGTAACTTCTTTAAAACTTTTCAAAGGTAATCTTCTTTTTCACTGTTGCTGGACTTATTACAGTGCTTTTAGTGAATGGATGATGGAAGAAATGTGTGAATTCTGAGACCAGACTAGGGCAACAACTGCACTAGAAGTTTTGCATCACTAGTACAATTTCAGCTCCAGAAAAACCTGAATGTTCAAAGACAAGTTCACAAATAAGAAACAGAGTACTCCTTCTGAATTAAGTACTTTTAACTTCTTTTGTGATATTCCTTGCTCCATAGATATTTAAGGAGTTCTTTAAATTTTCTAACTGTGTGGGGTTTTTTAAGTCACCTTTGACTTATTGAATTCTAAAATATTTTCATTATGATCATAATTTTTGAAATTATAGGCTATCAATCAATGTTTATTGAGACTCAAGCACATGGTTAACTTTAATAAATGTTAACCTCAGTGCTTGGGAAGAACAAATATTTTGGGAGATATAGTGCTCTGTATACGTAAATTAGTTGAAGCTTGTTAATCATGCTATCCAAATCTTTCTTATAATTAATAACGTATTTTTACACTTGATCTATGTGTGTGATTGGTCTATCTTCTTTGTGAGAAGTTGTACTCAGAAAAGTGCTTTAAAATTTTCCCCTATAAAGGAAGATTGGTCAAGGTTTTTAAAATTTCTGTAAATATTTTTATTTATGTACTTTTAAAGTTCTGCTATTGTGTGTATGTAGTTTTATAAATTTTAAAAATATATTTTAGGAATATATAATAATTCCCTTAAATCTTAATAATCTTTTTATCATAAGATTATTTTAACCAGCATTAATGAATCCATGCTACATTGAGTATTTCTATTAGTAATAAGTTTTTTTCATTGCTTTAGAGACTCTTTTTTTTTTCTTTTATTGGGGTTAAATTTTAATTTAGTTTAGCAATTTTTGCTTTGAACTGGAAAATTTAATTTATTGACACTGGTCACGATCATCAGTATATTTGGATGCATTTATTTCAATTTACTTTATATTTCTTATCCTTCTTTATAATGATAAAAATATAACACATAATTTACCTCTTACCCATTTTTAAGTATACAATTTAGTAATAATGGTAGTTATGTGAACATTGTTGTGAAGCAATTATCCAGAATTTTTTCCTCTTCTCAAACTGAATGCTTTATCAACTAAGAAAGTCCTTTTTCCCCTCTCATCAGCGCCTGCATAACCACCATCCTACTATTACTGTGAATTTGACAGCTCTAGATATAAAATGTCAGTAGAATCATACAGTAGTTTATTTTTTGTGGCTACCTTATTTCAATAAAGTTATCAGTGTTTACGCATATTGTAGCATGTTACAGAAGTCTCTACCTTTTGAAGACTAATAGCCCATCATTTCCAAGCTCCACGTTTTGTTTATCCATTTACCTTGTGGTGCCCACTTTGGTTGCTTCCTTCTCTGGGCTCTTATGAGTAGTGTTATAGTGAACATGGGTGTGCAAGTATCTCCTTGAGACCCTGCTTTTGATTCTTTTGAATATATATTCCAAAATGGGATAGCTAGATTATATGGTAGTTCTATTTTTAATTTCTTGAGAAACTGCCATGCTGTTTTTCATAGCAGTTGCAGCCTTTTACAATCAACCAACAGTGCCCAAGGCTTCCAGTTTTTTCGCATCCTTGCCAATGTGTTATTTTCAAGGTTTGGGATGTGGTTTTTGATCTTAATGAGTGTGAGGGTTTCCTCCACTTTCTATTTTATACTCTTTTTATTTTGTACTTTCAGACTGACTAAAATTCCTTCTGCTTTCTTTCTTTTTTGTCTACCCTTTTCTTGGAACTTATAAGCAATTCATGCTACTCTAATACAGATTACTGTAGAAATTTTAATGCCCATATTAACTCATGAACTTATAAAATTTATCAACATATTTACCTTTCCCACCAAATCATTAAAGAAATTTAGATTATAACCTCAGACAGTACTTCCCAGATTGTTTTTTATGTATGGTATAATTTATTTTGACCCTACTAGCTAGGCATTATTGTTACTGCTTTATAAAGTGAATGTTGTTTTTAATTTAGTTTTGTCAGTGCTTGCTTTAAACATATTAAAGATATGTTGCTAGGTTCATGTATTAAGCATCAGCAATATTTTATCTTTTTGATAAACTGATCTTTGTATTTTTATGAAAATCATAAATATATTTAATTCTAGTGAAGTACTTGACTTAGAGTCTACTTTGTTTGCTGCTAGTAATTACACTGAGTTTATTTTTGACAGTGTGAATAGAATACCCCTTTATACCTTTTCATTCTCCCTCTTCATTTTTAATATGTCACTTGTAAATGGCATATAATTCCTTTTAATCTACTAGCTTTTGAATCAGTGTGTTTAGTCTATTAATACTTTTTAAATCATTGACATATTTGGACTTCTTTCTGCCATTTTACTACTTAAGTTCTTTTATAGTTGAGATCTAAAATAACCTCCAAGGCTACATGTGTTTAGAAGGCAATTGACCATGATAGCTAAATGTGCTGTTAGGAGGCAGAGCTTGGTTGGAGGTTCTCAGTGGGGCTATATCCTGACAGGTTATGTCTTCCTCATTGGCTTTCCTATTGACTCTCTGCTTCCTGGCCACCATGATATTAACATAATGTGAGCAGCTTTTCATCCGCCATCCCTCTTCTGCTTAATGTCTCCTGAGAAAAGCTGCAAGTAGCGAGCAAAACCACCCTAAGAGAGAGACCACGAGGTCGGTAACTGACCCTACCATAGAGGAGGGCGGCCCAAGACTTTGAATCTCACATCTCATTCCAATTTGCACCAGATGCTGAACACAGAGCTCCAGTATTGAAGGTCTGCCTCAGTCTTGCTTTAGTTCCATCTCTTTCTGTACTCCTACCTCTCTCTTCTGCAATAGGAATATTTACCTGTGTCATTGCATGTTGGCATTACATCTTTTTTTTCCCAAGGCTCATAGCTAAGAGTTTGCCTTAATTCTCAGGGGAGACTTTGAAACTGAACTTTTCAACAATGATGAAACTTAACATTCGGTAACTCTTAGGGATGAACTATTAAAGATGCTACTCTACAATTTTTTGACTTCCATCATTTTATTAAGGAATTGATTTTATTTTTATTGCCTGAAAGGTAATAAGGGTGTTTTGTTAATGAAACCAATAATCTCCACTGCATTTGATATTTTTAAATTTTCATTGATTTCAGTGAATTTTACAGTGACATGCCTTGATGTGTTTTTTAAAAAATGTTTGTCATTTTTTATTACACTTTAATCTTTCTTATACTATTTGAATGTGCAGTTTGATGTCTTTCATTAGATTTGGTTACTTCTTGTTCAGTGCCATTTCACAAATGTCAGTATTCTCTGCTATAGATACTCCAAGTGTATCTAGATGCCTATGTTTTTTTTGTTTTGGGTTTTTTTTTTTTTTTGTACCGGGGGTCAAACTCACAACCTCACACCAGCCAGGCAGGTGCTTATACCACTGAGCTAAATCCCCATCCCTATTTTTTGGAGACAGGGTCTCACTATGCAATTCAGGCTGGCCTTGATTTCACTTAGTAGCCCAGGCTGGTCTCAAACTCACAACAATCCTCTTGCCTCAGCCTCCTGAGTGCTGGGATTAAGGGCGTGCACCACCACACCCAGCTGCCTATGTGTTTCTTATGTCATGATTTTGGATTTCTGCCAGAAGATTGGCTCAGTGGCTTAAGCTCCTGTCTGGCAGGTGTGGGGCTGTGAGTTCGATCCCTGGTGCTGCAAAAATAAAAAATAAATAAATAAATGATTGTGGATTTCTTTCATTTGGGCATTTTTGCTTACCTTATTTTTGTCACCCACACTGATCTATCTCCAAATTGACTAATCTCAGCAGAGGTTTCTGTTCTTAATTTGTGCACTGTTTTTACTTGTAATTATATACAATTACATAATTATAAAAGTAGTAATTATAGTTTTTCTGTGAAATGAACATTGTAATTCTTCTTTAGAGTTAATTATCTGTTAAATTTTCCCATTTACTCTTTTCAATGTATAGAAATCATATTAAATTCTATAACTATTAACTTCAAAATATCAGCCTGTCTTGAGTTTTGTTCTATTTTCTGAGTGTTTTTTAATCAATGGTTTTGACTCATGCAATGGATAAACTGTTATTCATCAAAAGTCAAAGATCATAATGAAAATTAAAGAGAAATTAATGTTCTTGAAAATGTAATTTCCCTTCAGACTTGGTGTCTTCATTATCACAGTTGTCATGTAGTGTAGAGTTGCACTGACTTGGAATGTGTTTTATTTGCTCTAAATCCTAACCTCATTTCATCTAGTCATTACTCCTAAAGTATAACCACTTAAATTTCTTTCTTCAAAGCTGAAATGTTTCCTGGTATTGCCATCTTATTAATAGGCCTCCTCACACTACTGAAAGCTTTGCAAAGATTCTCTGCCTCACAGCTACTATTTTCCCCATCACTTTTTTAGATCTTCTGGACTTCATAAGTACATGTGTTATGTCCAACCTAAAGCTTTGCTTCTTGTCCCTAAGTATATGGACTAACAATAATTTTGAAGTTTACATCTCAAATATCCTCTCAAAGTCTTACGCATTTGGGAGGTAAATGGATCATGGTGATAATATACCCATCAAAGGATTTATCAGTTTAATGAGTTCATGGCTGGAGGTACTATTAGGGGATAGGGCCTTGATGGAGGTGAGTCACTGGGGGAATGACAGCAAGATCATCCTTGCTGCTAGCATCTTCCTTCTCTGTTTCCTGGCTGTGATGGATGAGCATCTATCTCTGCAAGGTCTTTCTGCCATGACATTTCCCTTTGGAGCCAGGCTGACTTTGGACTGAACCCACTGGAACCCAGAGTATTTTGTACTGTTGGCAGAAAACTAACATACATACCCAGGCATTAGTTCAACAAGCTTCAGTAGATTTCTTCGGGATGGTTACCAATCATCTTGAGCTTTCTTAGCTTTTCAGATTCCTATCCTCTAAAAGAATCTTTTTCTTTTTCTTTTTCTTTTTCTTTTGTAGTACTGGGGAATGAACTCAGATCTTTTGCACTGAGCTACATCTTCAATTTTTTTATTTATTTTAAAGATTTTGAGACAGGATGTTGGTAAATCATAAAGTTGTCCAGGATGAGAACAAATTTGTGATCTTTCTGCGTCAGTCTCTTGAGTAGCTGTGATTACCTGAATGTGCCACCATTTCTGAATTATGTGTTTTTAATCACTGATAAATTAATTGAATTCCTTTTAACATTTAATCCAGTATTTTAGGTATTTTGCAAGAGACTGTATTTCTGAGCATCATGTCTGCTATATTGTCTTATGTAGAAATCTAATCATACAGTTTTTCAATCACATTGAAAACTCACTACACACTTCCCCACTTATATTGATTGATTCTTCTAATTCTTGATTTTAGAAGCATTACTGACAGTTTAGAGTTTGATCTTTGGAGATAAATTGTTTGAAGAATTATCTTTGGAGATAATTCTGAATTCAAATATTTGTACTGTTATCTTGGGCTATTTCCTTACTTTTCATGGCCTCAGTCTTTGAATCTATAAATGGGAGTATTAATAGTGCTCCTTTTACAGAAATGAATACCATCATGCTGGAAAAGTACTAATAACAATGCCTTGCACATTGTAGAAGCAATCCAGGCAAAGCCTAATAGGGAATAAATTAATGTAGGGTAATATAATTAAAAGAATGTCCTTTTCTTGGATAATTATTTATTGAATTTCTGTCTTCCATTTAAGGATCAACACATTTTTCTACCTGCTTAAAAAATCCATTCTCATTTCTGTAGTCAGCATTAAAGTATTTTGTCTTATTCTCCCCTAGCACACTCATTGCTTACAAATCTGTTAAATCATTTCTATCCACATTACGCCGGAGTTATGTAGGTATTTATGTGAGTGTCATCTCTACTAGCTTGTGAGTTCTTGCAGTATAAAGATTCTTAAAGGGTGTCCTAACACTTTTCTCCTAGTATAATCTCAATGCTATGTGTTGGATTTCACCAAACTGATTTGCATCCTATGTTCCCTATGCTCCCAAGCAGTTTTTCACTGAAGGCAATGGTGAAGCCTAAGTAAAGAAAAAAATTTTTTTTCTGAAAAGTCATTGCACATATAGTATTCAAGTGATTCATATGACTAATTCTAGGTGAAGCTTTCATGGAATTTATTATAGTTTCCCTGTCCTTGATAGGGAGCTATACACATCTATGAGTTAACTTTTTCAAAATGTGCTAAATAACAGATTCTCTGCTATCATTACACAAAATACAGTTATGAAGTGAAAACAAATATAGAAGCAACTTAATTACAGCAAGTTTTCAAGAAGCATACGAGGTCTTGCCCAGGAGAAGGTAAGTTTCAAGGGTAGAAATAAAAGAGGGAAAAGGAGTGAATAGGAAATTGCATGGAAGAAATTTGTGGCTCCGTTAGTCAGAATTCTCCAGAGAAATAGAGCAGATTGGACACGGATGGTAGAAGTGTAGATATAGGTACAGGTGTGGAGATTGGTTTGATTTATTTTTAAAAATTGATTTGCACAACTGTAAGGACTGACAAATTCAAAACCTAAGGAACAGTTGATGCTTCAGTCTCAAGTCTAAACACAAGACAGAGGCAAATTTTTTCTTCCTCAAGGTAATTCTTGTAGCCTTCAACTGATTGGATGAGCCTCATTCACGTTACAAAGGATAATGTTTTACTCTAAGTGTGTTGATTTAAGTATTAGTCATATCTAAAATATGCACTCTCAGCAATACATGGACCAGCATTAGATTTAAAACCTAGGTTCTGTAACCTTGCCAAACTGAAACACAAAATTAACTATCACAGTGGCAAGGCAAGACTTACTCTGTCTCTTAGATGATTTCTTTCTCATCTGATCATGTTTTTTTCTCAAGTTACACTCTTCCTAAATACAGTTCTGCTAACCAGATCTCAAGAGTTCTCACAGCTTAGTCTTTTCCAAGAAGACCTTGAATCGAAATCAAAATTCCAAAGCATCTTTTTCTTCCTGCCTTTAAACCTCTCCCATTCTTTTTGTTGATTTTGGGGAAAACATGATTTTATATATCATCTTGGAATGGAAGGGATTTTAGCAATCGAAGTGCAGAGAAATAAAATGAAACAGAGATGAGCATCCATCTGGGGGGTCCAGTGACCCAGGTTTTTAGCTTTCTAACTTCTCCTTTGATAGGCAGATAGATGGGACAGTGCTAGGGATTCTGAAACAAGAATGTGGCATGTCTTACAGAAATACATATTTACTAGTGTCACAGTAGTATCAACCATTTCATTAGCATGTTTTCCTCTATATTCAACAGTGAAGTGTTAGCTCTTTTGAGGAACTAACTCTCACTGAATTCACTGTGTCCATGTTTGATATTTTCAGTATCATCCCATTAAGAGACACAGTAAGAAAAGAAGTCTTTCTAAATTCCTCAGCACTTAATGTTTTCTATTCTTTTCTAAGTCTTCTAACAATGATATAATATAGTTTGTTATTCCTGAGGTATAGGCATGCTGCCCAATGATTAATCCTATTTTAAAGAATCAATAAGAACAAGTTTGATACAGTAATCGTTTCTCAGGCTAGTTCTCAATCATAACATCTGAAAGTGCTTGATAGTCTGATCTACTTTTTTTCCACTGAATGAATTTTATGCTCTTTACTAAGTAGTAGTTTAATACATGTTTAAACTACTATTCCACGGAGGCTGCACCACTCTTCAAACACCCCCTATGAATTTTAGACATAGTAGTTTCCCTTTATTTTAAATGGGGTCTAATGTTCCCAAGTTCTGACTCACCAATTCAGTTCTGCTTTTTCAATTACAATAAACCCAGCATTTTTGACTGATAAATACTTAAAATATTTACTGAAGACTGTCATTCTAACCCTCCTCTCCTTTAGCTTCACATTGTTTTTTCTTTAGCATAATGCTCCAATACTTTCAGTTATCATTTATTATTACTGAGTGCAATGTATGCTTGTTTTACTGACACTTTTCTATACCAGATCCAACACTATCAATTTCCTTATATGATCTGACCAGCAGACAATTATAGAAAAAGAACTTTTTTTGATATTTTTAGCATTTCTATTATGTGATCTGACCAGCAGACAATGACAGAAAAAGAACTTTTTTGATATGTTTAGCACTTCTATTATTTCATTATCATATCACTGTAACTTCTTGGTTTATTAAAACTCAACAGTCGCTTTATCACATTGCGCTATGCTACATCACTTCCAACTGCGTTTGGGCAGTTGGGTTTTTGGACCAAAGTGTAGGATCTTATGTTAATCCCTGTTAACTTCTATCTTTTTAGAGATTCATCCCATTGCTACAGACTGACAAGATTTTTTTTTCGTTATTTCAATTCTGGTTCTGACATACAATGTGTTCATTCTCTTGCCAGGCTTCATGCCATCTACATATTTGATAAGCATGCCTTCTGTGGCTTCATACAATTCAATCTATAGGATTATGCAGTCATAATTACATCTTTTGAGAACTTTCCAACCTTCTAAAGTTATATTTCCTTTCAAAACTTCATGTTATGGAGTAATGCAAACTTTTTGCTAAACTTTTAGAAGTTCTACTTTCTAAACTTTGTGGTATTTTCTTGCCTTCTTTGAATACCACACATTCTCAGATCAGTATTTCAGGTTTTGAAATATTCATTTCATTAATCCCTAAACCTGTTTCATAATCATTACCTATGCTTAGCCTTGCTTTTATTGTAGATAAGAACTTATGTAAAAGCATATTCACTGCCCATTACTACTATAACAAATATCATTAACTTAGCAGTGTACATATGTCCTATATTTCTGGTGATCAGATGTCAAAATGAACCTCCATGGGTTAAATTAATGTGTTGGTAGGGCTGTGTTTAACTGCAGGCTGCAAAAGAGAATCTATTTCCATGCATTTTCCAGTTTTAAGAGCTGCCTACATTTCTTGGCTTGTGGTGTCCTCCATCAGTAAAGGCAACAGCATGACATCTTCAAATCCCTGTCTCTGATTCTTGCCTGCCCTTTTGTCTCCCCCTTCTACTCTGAAGGATCTTCGTGATTTCATTGGATCTATCTGGATAAGCCAGAAGATTTTCCCTATTTTTCCTCAGCTGAGTGTTAACCTTAATTCCATCAGGTGTTTTAATTCTGGTTGGCCATGTATCATAACATATCCTTGTGTCTTGGGAAATTCTTGGAGCTCAATTATTCTTCTTGCTAAGAAAAATGGAAGCCAGAGCTCCTGAGGTACTTTGTCTTACACCAAGTAACTGATTAAGAATATGTTCACACAGACAAAGTCACAAGTCATTCTTTTATTTCTTTTTAGTGCTAGGCTTTCCTTATTTGGTTAAATGACCTGAAGTGGAATAATACTCCCTTTCAGCTACATAAATATGAGTTTTTGAATGCAAGTTTATTAATATTATTAAAGATAAGCATTTTCTTAAGTAAGAGGGCATTTATTTTACAGAAATATTCTTTGACCATTTCCTAGTCTTTGTTTCTCCTATCATAATTTTACCAATTCATAACACATTATTGTACTTTAATCTCTGAATGGGACTAATGTGTACCAGAAACAAAATGGCATACCCATGAAAAGGACATTAGAGCAAAATAGAAGACATTGGTCCAAAAATAAACTATTGAAAATTTGTAAAGATGATAAAGTAAATTTTAAAATAAATAATAAATTAGTTCATAAACTAAAACAAGAACAGAAATTCATGGTAGTGTTTATCACTGACATGAATCTTTTAGGTTGGATTTGATGTGCTCCCCTGGTAGATGAATCAAAAAAAATGAACCTTTGCTTTGGGGAACATAGGAGTGAATTCATCATATGCATAAAACAGTACTGAAAATGTTTGAGGGTCCAATATGGAGGATAGGATAGAGTTACAATACTAACCTCACCTCTGTCTGTTCAATTTCCATTTAGAAAAATTTCTACAAAGTCATTTACTACATTGCTAATGGTGTTTGCTTCCTTTATTGTATAATTTGTATTCTGTCTATTTTAGCTTACACTTATTAATTTAGGCTATCCAGACTCTTAGAACTTTACATCAACCTGTATCCTTCAACAGTGTTGTAGAGCTGAAAAAATACTTAAATGAGAAACACAAAATAAATGCAAGTGTTCGTCCCAAACACAGAGTTTTGCTCCTCACTTGACCCACTCTGTATGCTTAGAGGAGTCATTTTCCTCTAATCCAGCTTTTATCTGTAAAATGAATCTGCAAAATGAGGGTGTGAGACCACTTCATTGCCAGTTGTCTATAGTGACATATGGATCCTCAAGTCCATAGAAATAGTACCCAGAATATTAGGGTAGAGAAAGATAAATGTGTAAGAGAGATGGAGAAGATGTAGTCCCTTAAAATTCATTTTGTGTTATAGACAGCAGCAGTCAGATTATTCATGAAATCAAAAGTCTATATCATTGATATGTAGAAAAATGTCCAAGCATAATATTGGATTTTATTGCAGTTATCAATTTACAGATGGAGAAAAAACAACTCCACAGTAGCAAAATATATAACCAATATTGAAACATTAAGAATTAGTCAAATCCTTCTTTGGAGAAATGAACAATCAAAGGGCTAGATGATAAAAAATACAGGATGAATCTACAGAATCTTAGAGTATCCAAAGTAAGAAAGTGGTAAGATATGGAAACAGTTCCAAAGAAAAAGAAGCCAATCTAAAAGAACCCCAAGTCAGCAAAGCTGGGATAATATGAATCAAAAATTAAATAATAGTAATATTTTCATATATAGACAAAAATAAGTATCTGTGCATCCTTACTGTCATAAATAAATAAACGAATAAATAAATAAGGAAGTAAGAATCTCTTTGTGGAAGAATTCCAATCATTAAATGCAGAAGAAATTAAAGAAATCCTTGTTAGAACTCTTAGTTACTTTTCACTAGTTGCTGAGACAAAATACCTGACATCCAAAATTAGGGAAGGAAAGGTTTATTTCTTACAGCTCTTGGGGGTTTCAGTCCACACTCCAATGGCTCCAAGGCAGTGTGGCATGGCGGGGCAACCATTCATGGTGGGCACCAAACAGGAAGGCAAACCAGCATGACAGAGCAAGAGGCATCTTCTGCTCGCCTTTACGCTGTATGTTGGCTCCACCCCTGGGTAGGTGCAGCACTCACATCGCCCATCCAAGCACCAGAAAACAAACCAATCAAACACTAGAACTCAGCCCCACCCAAGATTACATGAGGCTTTGGGAGGACACAGGACCTTACCCACAACAAACTCTACGGTTCAAATGTCACTGAGAAGATACATCAGTGGATGAGAAAATAATTGAGTATAAACTTGAGAATGGTTTCATATTGTCAATGTATCACATTCTAAAGATTTACTATTTGCAAAGGGGAGAATGTTAACTGTACAAAGGAGAAAATTGGCAGACTACATCTTCACCTAGTAATCGCTATATATTAGGACATTGTCATTAGAATCATGATATATGAAAATGTTGTGATAAGCTCTCTGCATCTAATTAATAAAGATGTTTAACACAATTTAAATTTGCATCAATAGTATTAAGAGCTTAAAAATTAAAAGGAAATAAATTTTGAAAAAGAAATACGAATGCATGCTTTTTTCTATCCACTATCAAACTACATTATAAAATCATTCTGAGTAAAACAATATTCTAAGGACATGTGGAAAAAAATGACCTACAATTGCCTTTAAATAGAAAGATATACACAAAATGGGTGCCAAATTGATTAGTATAAAATTTTAATCAATTATACACAGAAAATTGTCCTTAAAACTCGGCAATTTGCAATTCACATATAAATTTATTGCAGACATGCTAAAAGATAAAAAATCAAAAAAAAAGTTCAAGAGAACATAGGTGTATCATTAACAAGTGTTTGGGTTGGAAAAGCTTTCCAGGCAAGGGCATTTAAAAAGAAAAAGAATTAATTGCTTAAAAATTAATTACTGCTCCACTTAAAAACATAAAAAATTAGAAGTCAAATAGGAAACTGGGAAAATATTTGGAATAAATGCATTGGTGAAGACCAGCAACTAAAACACTACACAAAACCACTAGTTGATTAATTCACTCACTCACCCAACCATTCATTCATTCATTGAGCAATACTTAATTGAGTGGCTACTTTATGCCAGGTAAGAAGATAGTAGCCAATAGAACAAAGTTATGTCTGTAAGAAGCTCACATGCCAGGGGGGCAGGCTGGGGGAGGGGTACAGGAAGCAAAACAATAAAGAGGTCATTCTGCCAGGTCAAGCAAGTATTGCAAAGAAAGGTCCTGCTATCCAAGAATGAGAAGTGCAGGGTGGAAGGAAGTTATTTTGTGCAACATCACTAGGGAAAGCTTTACAAGTCTGAGAGGAGCTGCTTGGAGTCCCCAAAATGTGAGGAGTCCAGTGTTGGAGCTGAGTAAACAATGGAAACAGAGGCAGGGATGGCTTGAAGGGATGGAGGTGGATGATATAGAGCTTCATAGGCCATTAAAAGAACTTTGGTGTTTATTTTGAATAAAGTAGGAAACCTTTGAAGGACTTTAAAGAGAAGAATTACTAACATTTGCTCCAAGAGCCCTTATTAAATGATGATTTTTACTAAGTGTTTTTCTGGGTTCTGGTGGCCCCTCAATGAATATATTCTTTTTTTTTTTTTTTTTTTTTTTTGCGGCACCAGGGATTGAACTCACAACCTCGCACCTGCCAGGGCAGGCGCTTAAGCCACTGAGTCAAACTCCCAGCCCTAGTTTCTTGAGGCAGGGTCACACCATGTAGCTCAGGTCAGCCTTGTGCTCGCCTTGTAGCCCAAGCTGGCCTCAAACTCACAATACTCCACCTACCTCAGCCTCCGGAGTGCTGAGATTAAAGGCGTGCACCACCACGCCCGGCTGAATAAATTCTTAACCTCATGGAGTTTACATTCTAGTAGGAAAAGATCATGAATAAGTAATAAGTGAGCAAGATATATAGGCCATGGGATAGTAGTAAATGCTATTAAGGAGATCAAACTGGCTTGGGGATAGGGACCATCCAGGGAAGATTTCAGAGATTTTAGTCTAACCCAGGCATAGGAGAACATACTGTGTCTCTGTGGAGATTTCTCTGGGTGTAGAGAGCAGGGCTAGAAATGGAGCTATCAAGAGGTGGTTGAAGCCGGGCGTGGTGGCGCACACCTTTAATCCCAGCACTCACCCGGGAGGCTGAGGTAGGCAGAGCGTTGTGAGTTCGAGGCCGGCTTGGGCTACAACGCGAGCGCAAGGCCGGCCTGAGCTACATAGTGCGACCCTGCCTCAAAAAAACCAGGGCTGGGAGTTTGGTTCAGTGCCTTAAGCACCTGCCTTGGCAGGCGCAAGGTTGCGAGTTCAATCCCCGGTGCCGCAAAAAAAAAAAAAAAAAAAAAAAAAAAAAAGGGTGGTTGAAAACATTCCACAGGACATGATATTCCACAGGAGATGATGTGTTCCTGAATAAGAATACTGGCAGTCAGTGGGGGTTTCATATGGTTTCTCAGACACAGTTGACAGGATTTTAAACATGCTAGATTTGAAGGAACTAGGTATCCAGAGAGACAGAGAGCGAGAGAGAGAGAGAGAGGCAGAGACAGAGAGACAGACAGAGAGAGACAGAGATCAAAGCAGGGAAGCAGGCAACAGGATTCAAAGTTTTTAATATGAATGAAAAAAGCAAATATTGGTGACCTGCTTTCTCTGCTGGAAAACTGAGAGACATTCCCAAGACCGTCCAGGGACAGAATCACACAGATTCTGGAGCCTGGTCTGCTAACTGAATCACATTCTCCTTAGATCAAAGGCAAATGAGAGAAATGGGGATATTTTAAGCAGAGATCCTGAAAAATAATGATACCTCTGAAAATGTGGAAAGAGCAAGAAAGAGATCATAAAATATGATTTTCCCTCAGCTCCCACTTGGTAGCTCTTTGAAAAAGCCACACTCCTTCTGTCTCTCATTCCTTCTTTCTTTTCCTTACCTTCTTCTCTCTTTGAAATCTCTGAAAGATAACTCTTCTTAAATTATGAGATGCCTCAGCTAGGATGCTTCTGGCTTCATTAAATCCACTTTAAATCGAACTAATTTGAATAAGGATATTTACTGTTTCATATAACAGGAAGTGAAATCGGGAGTATGTTTGAAGGAGGTTGAAGCAGTGCCTGCACAGTGGTCCAGGTCCCTCTGATCCTCTCTTCTCCTCATTGGGACATCAATTTCATCCCATCGTGATTTCCTTTGTGGTCATAAGATGACTGCCAGCAGCAAGGAAGGGAAAGAGACTTCTTTTCACATGTGGGCAGGACAGAGTTGAGCAGAATCACTTTCCATATAACCCAAAGGACGCCTCTCCTTACATCTCGCTGTCCCAAATAATCTTAGGTCTACTCATCTCTGCACCAAAAACTGCAGGGGAATGATGGGTCCTTGATAGGCTAGGGCCATTGTATGTGGCAATGGCAGTCCCGATGTACATTGCAAAGGAGGACAGGAAGGGGAACAGGGAGAGAACGCGGCATAAACCAAAACCAGCAAAGGTCAATGGGTCAAGGTGTTCCTTCAAGCAGGAAGGTTTCTCAGGGAAAGTACGTAATCAAAAAACTGAGTTTTCATCATTAAAAAGGATCAGCATAACTACATTCTTGACTATACTGAGCAAAGTTGGGAGTGGGTGAATCCATCCAACCATCAGTCCTAGAAAGAATTCCAAAGGGAATTCCCATTGTAAGAATAATCAAACTCCACAGCAGGACCATTTTGAACTTGTCAGCTTACTTCACATGAAAAAATTTGAACTGGAGGAAAATTTGGGGAGTTTTTGACATAAGTACATTCCAGTATGTATTCCTCAGTTTGCTTCCTTAAATGCTCATAGAAGATAATTGCGTTGATCTTTCTTCCCACTGTTTAATGAATCTGAGTCTATGTGGTGCAATGGGAAGGAGAAAATGTAAACAAATAAGTGAAGAAAGATCAAGAGGAGGGAAAAAATGGGTGGAAAAGAGAGGGGGGAAAAAAACAAGGAAGTAAGAGAAGGAGTACAATAACAAAGGAAGATGTATTAGCCAGCTTTCCTGTCACTGGGACACAATGCCAGACAACCCATAATTTAAAGGAGATGAGGCTTACTTTCACTCACAGTTTCAAGGGATTCAGTCCATGGTAAGCTGGCTCCATGGTAGAATCATCTTGGAGGAAGAGCGTGGCTGTGCAAAGCTGCTTAATATGTGGAAGCTGGAAAGCAGAGCAGAAGAACAATGCCAGAGAATAAGGGGCAAGAAATCCTACAAAGTATTCAAAGTAATGCTTTCATGAGCCTCCCAGACTCACTTGAAAGTGTGCTTTCTTAAACCTCTAGGACACCCTCAATTCAATCAAGTTGACATGGTTAAGTTTAACCACCAAAGGTTGGAATGGAGGAGGGAGAAAGGAAGAGAAAACCAGGAGAAAATGTTCTGGTGTTATTCAGACACTGTGCAAAGTCAAGATCAAGAAGAGGAATCCCACAGGTCTCCTCACTGCCATGGCTCCCTGAGTGGTCTTTCAGAAGAATGAGCAGTTATAGATTTAAGACGTCTAAATCTGTATTGCAACCTGACCTGTCTGGTCTCAGAGGAAATGAGAACTTCCTTGTTATTTTTCACAGTGTATCCTCCTGAGACACACAGAGAGAATTTCAGGGATTCCTTGGGGTTTGTGATTGATACAGGGTGCTGTGCTCCCTGGCTCAGAAATGCCTTTATATAAGTGAACCACTTAAGAAAAGCTCCAAAACTTCACCAATCCCAGGAACTGCTTGAATGGGATCTTGTTGGAAATGTTTAACATAGGAAGCACTGTGTGCCAACTATAATGTAGACAGGAAAACTTTAATGTCTGCTATAAATTGGTTTCAAATGGTTAAAATATATAATGACATTAAAGGGGGGACTGAGCTTTTCAGTGTTTTGAGGAATTTCCAACACACAACTCATGTTTATTTGTGGGAATACAGTGACTTGCTTCTCCCTAACCCCCTTGCATATGAATCACTGTATGTTAATATAATGTTGAGATGGAGAGAATCCTTAATAGATTTTATCATGCAACCTACTCGACATTAATCTTCCTTTCCGTAACAAGAGAAAGTGCTCTCATCCTGCCTACTTTGGCAGGGCTTAGCTAGTAGCTCCTTATTTAACATCCAACAGCACATCTCTTCAGCCTTATTTTAATTATTATACCCCCAAAATAATTTTTACTTTGTTCTTTTTTTTCCTCTCTTTTGAGGTTCCTTTCTTTTTTTTCTCCTTTTCTTCTTTTCCGCCCTGCTAGCTGTCACTTCTCAGTAGCCATTCCCAGGTATCCTAAGATCTTCTTTTCCCTTCTCTATGTCAGTTAACTCCCTCACTTAAGATCCCTGACCTTAAGGACTCAGACCTGGTGGACCTCTGTTTAGTTAGGAGTATAAAAGGAAACTGTGAATATAGACATTTGCTTAATAAAAACATAAACAAAACAAAGAAATGTGCATTATTCACTTTTTGTCATGCAAGAAGCTGTGTCCAGAAAGTTTTTCACTTTGTAGGACAAGGTAGTAACTATTTTGATGCAAGAGTAGGTCTAGTTGGCAACTTGAAATTTCTGTGCTTTCCGAGATTACCTTGAACAAAAAACAGAATTCATTTCTCCTATATCTGAACCTTCATTACCAATTGGTATTGGTAATGAAGTGTTATTGTAGCACTATTAAGTCATGATTAAGCATACTAGTTTTGTCATCTTTTCCATATGATGGACATTTTCCAGAAGACTGTTTTTGTATTGTTAATTTTTTAAATCCTAAGGATCAATCATAATGCCACACATACAGAAGATACCAAATTAATATTTTGAGTTAATGAGTAATATAATCAGGAAACTAAAAAATAATAGGACTTGCAGAGAAAAATGGAAGAATTCTCTGAAAAACTTTATAATTATCTGCCACTCAAAAATCTTCACTCTGATTTTACTAGTATTTTTAAACCAGTAAGGTCCTGAAAAACTTACCAAAATACTGATCAATTGGCAATTTGTACAAATTGTATGTGTTTTATACTTTATACTCTTGATGCTTTTCTTTGGACCATAACTATTTTTACTTTTTCATTATGTGGTCCGGGCTTAAGCATGTATATTGTATGTAATATACTAAATAAACATATAAACATATACATGTTTTAGGAAGCATAAAAGTAGTTCTCAATAAATACATACACATGTAATATATGAATGACAAAAGATAAATGTAATTATTTGTTAATTTATTGGCACACACAAATACATACAGTTCTTTAAAAGGAAAAGTTTTAGGCCCTTCTAACATCTGATAGTTCATGCTTCTTGATATTTCTAAAATATACTAGCTTCCCCAATTTCCTTTCAAGGAAACAAATACTTTGAAGCTGTAATCCTGCCACTAACCAAGGATATATATGTTTTCTTAACTCATTCTATCAGGACTTTTTAATCTGGGTAAAATTAGTGAAATTAACATTCTTACTCACCACAACAAACAGATCTTGGAGTTATACCTATCTTGAGATAGCTTTTTTAATTCCCTTTGCGTGTTCTACAAGAGTCAAGGAAGGGAATCTTTCAGTTCAGTGAGAAGACAGTGAAGTCATTCATCCAGTGGATTGTTTTTAATTCCATGAGCATGTATAGCTGGTGACAGTCCACTCCTGTGTCACCTGTGAGAAGGAATGAGAGTGAGACCATACACATTCCTGGGTGGATCATCAAGACAATAAATTAGTCTGTTTATCAAGCCTTTGTAGAGCAAGGGAAGGCTGACTGAGAAGATGGTCTTGTCATTTTAGAAATGGTTGGTTTGATGGTGCATGTTTAAAAGACAAAATAATGAATTAATATGTCCTTAGGGAGTTAGTGGGCTAAGGATTAAGGACACTTACCTGAAAAGTGAAAGTCTGAGTGAACTAACCACTTGCTTCTCTATATGCAAAACTCATTTTTTTTTCTGTCTTTTTCTCTCTCCTCTCACCCATACCACCTAGGTCTGTAAGTGACCAACAGTAACACAATCCCAGGTTTCTTCCTTCCCAGCTTATTTCCACGGTTTCTGCATGACAACATCTCCCCCAATTTCTACAAGCCACTGACCCGTAGTCTTCGGATACCCCATCTCCACCCTTCCTTTTAATCAGAAACAATTACATAATTATCTTGAAAATAAAGTGATTGGCAGATTCTGTTAAAATTTCCAGACCTTGGGGAAAGAATACATCTTCTCTCCAGATTGTGCATTCAGCTACAGAAGCCTGCATGCGACCAGTTCAATGTGCTCACTCAAAATTTCAAACATCTGGATGATGCCTGCAATTTTTCGATACTAAGCACTCATTTATTCATCATAAAAACAAATTTACTGCATTCTAAACCGAAGGCAGAGCTCTCCTTTACAGCCAGACCTAGAACAATAGATTGAAGGAGCTAACATTAACTCATTCTCAGGTACAGGTTTGAGATTTAGTCTAAGAATTTGATGTACCATATCAAAATGAATGAAAAACCACCATTGGACTATGTTATTCTTCCCAAAGAAAAATAACTGAGATGAAATTCTAGAATGAGAAATTAAGAATTCGAGGCTTTGAGACAAAGTGGCAAAACCGGTTTCAGTTGCTTCCTCTAATACGTTCATTTTCCTTCTTGGAAAAAGATAATTTCCAAACACAACACTCTATTTAGCACAAGGAACTGATTGAATATTTGTTCAACTGTTGACTGAAAAGAGTTTGGCTTTCACATATCACTTACCACTCTTGGATTCAGAAAAGACTAAACAGTCTATTCAAACATAGTCTAACTTACAAACAAATCTATTTTAGGTTGGTGACTTTCAACCCATATTGCTTGTAAGAGTTGACAACTCCACATGTACCTTTTTAAAGGTAAGTCCCTTTTGCAAATTTTACTCCTAAATACAGCAAACAATTATGTTAACGAACATGGTATTTTCAATATTCTAAACACTAAAACTCACAAGATTATCTTTCCTCTTCTTTTTCTTTCTCTTTCATTTTTTCTGATAATAGAATTTGTCACATCCTCTGCTATTTTTAACTGTTTTAGGACATATCCTGTGATACAAAAAGCCAATACTATGAATAATTAGTTGAGAAGTAACTATAATATCAACTTTTTATTTTGAAATCTATTCCAAAAACTGAGACATAAGGAAAGAATTTAACAATTATCCAGCCTTTTTAGAAGAAAGTGTACTGCAGTCCCTCTTAAGAAAAGGAGAGGGTTGGGGATGGGGCTCAGTAGTAGAGCTCTTGCCTGGCATGCACAGTGTCCTGGGTTCCATCGCCGGCACCATAGGGAGAGAGAGAGAGAGAGAGAGAGAGAGAGAGAGAGAGAGATAACCTAGCTAACAATTGGGATGATGAAACTTAAGAATCATTAATAGATGAAGAAATATGATCTTTTATAGCCTCCAGTGATTCAAGTCAAAAAACAATCAGAGGGTGGTAAAATTATAACGTGAGAATTTGGGGAGACTAGAATATCCACAGATGTCTAAGAATCATATCCAAGAGTTCTTGCTAATCAAAAAGTAGAAAATAGACCTTAAAATGGAGAAAAGTCATCATGAGAACTAAGTGATTAGGTTTAACTCTGATTCTAGAGGAGAAACCAGGCATTATGTAGCTCCTGCTGCTGTGCAAGACAAGGTATATAGTACCACCCTAAATAATTTTTCTAAAAATAGTTGAATCAAATTAAGGTTTTTATATACCCTACATCTATTTCATAAGAAACACAAGAGATAGAGAAATCAATTAAACAGTGAAACAAGAGGAAAGAATCAAATTAATCTTCAAATATAACTAGATTGGTTTTAAAACCTAATTTTAAAAAGTTTGAAAGGCTGATCTAGATTTTGAAAGATTAAATACATAAAATTTTGTTCAAATGCAGTGCACAAAATTTAGCTGAATTCTGGTTTTGAAAAATATCTAAAAACATTTAGGGTATGATTGAAAAAAATTGGATATGGATTTACTCTTAGAAGATAGCAAAGAGTCATTTGTTGTTCATCCTTCTCAGCATCCTGTTGAGTTTTTCTTTTCTTCTATTTTTTTTTTTATTTCAGAGAGGATCACCAAAGAAAATAAAACAGGATAAAGCCAATCAAAACAAACCAGTGTAAGTGACAAAGGACTTTAAAACAATACAAAATCAACAATAGCTATCTTACTGCCTCTTGTCTACAAAATAGCTGCAGATACCTTCAGACATAGTGAAAATCAAACAGAACAGAACAGAATAGAACCAATAAAAACAAAACAATGAATGCAACAAAGGACTTCAAAACAAGACAATAGTAAATCCAAAATTGTTACCATAATGTATCTTGCTACTTTTGAAATAGCTGCTCATGCCATCAGATATAACCAAAAAAAAAAAAAAAAAAAAAAAAAAAAAAAAAAAAAAGAATAAAAATCAACCCAACAAAACAATGAAAATGATACAGGACTTCAAAACAAGACAATAGGGAATCAACAATGGCCACCACCTTCCAAAGGAGATTTTTCCTACCTGCCACACTGGACACTGCCACCCCCTGAATAGGTGATCAGACCACTGGTCCCAGACCTACAAGGTCAGTCAAACACCAAACACCACAAGCATCAGACTGCACCTCACCTCAATAGCCATTGTTGCAGCCTGTGTTTCTCCAGATCAGCTGGTCCCTTATGGAGTTGGTGGGGAGGGATGGTTCTTCTGCATGCCAGAAGGGGCTGGGGTCTGGCTGTCTCCTATCTCCAGCAGTAGCCTGCACATGGTGCTGGTTCACATGGAGGGCTTGCTTCTTGGTGAGGCCTTGTTCTCTCCCCCTGCAGTCCATGAATGGCATTGACTCATGGGGAGAGGCTTGGAGCTGGCTGTCCCCCTGCTGGCAGAAGCCCTTGCATGGCCCTGGTTTGCAGGGAGTACTTGCTTCTTGTTGAGGCCTTGTTCCCTCCCCCAACAGTCTGTGAATAGCATCTTATTGTTATTGTGATTATGTGAAAGAATATCTCTAATTTTTGAGATATTCAGGTATTTAGAATTGATAAGTGAAAATACATTCAATAACTTTCAAACAGTTCAATATTAGCCATTATATTTAGATGAGAGTTTCTCAACCTCAGCATTACTAGCAAGTTGATCTGATAATTCTATGTTGATGGGGCCCACTTGTACATTACAGCCATTTAACCAGATTCCTGGCCTCCACCTTTTGGAGATCAGCATTACAAAATGCCACTCGCCTTGCAGTTATGACAACTACAAATGTCAAATTGACACAAATATTACTAAATGTCCCCCGGGGTGAAATTGCCCCTCCTTATGAGCTACTACCTTGGAAAAAGCTAAAATGATTAGTTAAGTAATTTAATATGACAAATGTTAACAGATGCTGATCAATATACTATTGTTCCAATTTTTCTGTAAATCTGCAAAGTTTTCTACGAACTACATGGGGAGAGAAGTGATGTTTAAAACTCATCCTCAGAGATGTTAATGGGCTTTGAGTAGGGACTAGGCATTTATATTTTTCAGAAACCTGCCTATGTCCCTTACCTCATGATTCTAATAAACAGCCAGGGTTGGGGATCCCTAGATTTAAAGGATTTGAATGATTTCATCAGAGTTTTGATACAGCTTTAGCACATATAAGAGGAATATGAAACATAGTATTACTTAATTCATACCTCATGTTCATTAAACAAAGGAAATACCTTTAGCTTGTTTGTATTCATAGAGGAACATGGCATTAAGGGTTGGAGCAAGGTAATCACTTGTTATCTATGGTGGATTGAAAACTGGTGGTCAATTTAAACACCAGCTGAACTAAATGAGCATGGTGCTGAGTGTAGATGGGCCACCTGAGGACTGTTGCCAGCATAAAAAAAGGAGACCTGGAGAGAAAGAGTAGCATTGTCGGTTCTCCTAAGTGTTGTTGTTTGGAGCTGTTGGTTCTCCTAGAAGAACTTGTCATGCTGGCTCCCCTGATATGAACTCAGCTGTTATCATTGGAGGAGCTTAGGACCTTGTCACTGAGAATGGCTGAGATTTACTTTGGGGGAGCTTTGGTACTCACTTTGGGCATCACTTCCTGGTTCTGGAGGGAAAGATGTGTGCTGTTCAATCTCCAGGAGAATTTTGTCACACTGGCTTCCTGATGTGTACTCGGCTGTTCTCATCATCAGAGGAGCTCAGGACCCCATTGTTCCTGAGGATGGCTGTGGTACTTTTTGGGCGAGCCCTCTTCCTTTTTTTGAGCATAACTTCTTTGCTCCAGTGCAGAACTCTCAGCCTACTGGCACAGATCCTTTATTTCACTGGCACAGACTTTCTTTGTAGCTTCCACTGCTGACCCTGGGGCCTTCTCAGTGCAGGTCCATGAAACAGACTGGCATGAGTCATTGTCATGGGCTCTAGGTCTCCAGTTGGACTCGTGGGGGGAATTGTCATAGGCTTTAGGTCTTCAACTGAACTCTTGCAGGGTATTACCATGGGATCCAAGTCCTCAGCTGGATTCTCTAGGTGTTCAGTATGTGGACAGATTTCCTGCACTTTCATTGTATTTGACTCCTTGGGTGACCATTATGAATAATACTATAAATTATTTGTTCTGTTTACAATTGTTCTTTCAACACTATCCAAAGTCTGGTCCCAAGAATCCCTCAAAATCTCTTAAAGATGCAGGATCTCAGACCCCACCCCAGGCCTGCTGAGTCAGCATCACATAAAGGTTTGAAAATTGGAATGTAACACACCTAGAGACAGGTGAGTTAATTGTGTCTTTAGGTAGTCCTATGACTGAGTGTTAAAGAGTCGAACAACTAAATAAAAGTCCTCACCAATTAGTCAAATAAAGTCCAATTTTATCAACTGATTATTTTGGTGTTATACTCAAAGTTGGCCTGTCTCTGTCTCTCTCTCTGTCTCTCTGTCTCTCTGTTGCTCTCTCTCACTCTCTCTCTCTCTCTCTCTCACTCTCTCTCTCTCTCTCTTTCTGTGTGTGTGTGTGTGTGTGTGTGTGTGTGTGTGTGTCTCAGCTTTTCTTTAGGTAACACTTCTCTGGCAACCAGCTACCCTTAAGCAATTTCATTCTCAAAATGCTGTAAGCCTTATTCCACCTCCTTTTGGGACCAATAAACTAACAATTTCTGGGTTTATTTTTTTGTTTTGTTTTGTTTTCAAAACTAGAAATACTAAAGGAGTGATCTGCTGAAGCAAACTAAGTAGCAGAGAAAGTCAAGAACATTTGTTTTTTCACCATATAAGGGAGAGAAATAAGATTTGTTCCCACCATTTCACATCCAAAGATTTCATCTCTTTTATGGTTCACTGTCCCCAGGTTGGGAAATACCTTTGCTACACTACCACTTTCTGGGCCTTAGTAGTTGAAGCAGAAATACAGCCCAGAAAGATTCATGATCCACACTCTTCATCCACAAGGGGGAAAAAAGCTTTAAGATATACTTTCTATTCCTGCATCCCTTGCTCTGTTAAATGTTTCAAGAGATGAAATATTCATTGCATCCTTTTGACTACTTCAGAGCACAACAGGCTTCTCGTTAGGAAATATTTTTGGTAACTCTAACAAATTTTTTCCGTGTACAATTCCATCTAATTATCCTGTACTACAACCATTTAGAGTACCCAAGCCAACCCTTCTCCTCTGTTGCTACGCCCTCCAAATATAGCTCTTGTAGTCAGCATCAGCTCGAACATCCTCTCTTAGTCACTGCCCAGGTGCCTAAAACACTAGAATATGCATCTGCCAAAATGAATCAACAATAGAGATATTGAGTAGGTGAAGTATTTCTCTTTTCTTTTTGCCTCCTACATTTCATCAGAAAGCTGAGGGGGAGAAACATTCTGTGTAATTTCTCAAGTACAAAAGGAATTTACCTTTTGCTTTGCTTACAGTGATTCTCTAGCTAATCTCTTATTTCTTAGAGATCTAAAGAACAACTTTTTAATCCAAGTAGCACTGTTTGTGTTTAGGTTTTGCTCTCTACCCGCTGACTTTCCAAGGAATCCCGTGTATGGAACACAGTTTATGCCACTATTGCTGTTCTTTGAAATACTAACAATCTTGTTTAGCTAGCAAAGAATGTACACCCTGAATGCTGTGAATGCTCATGGTTTGCAGATCAGTTTGGTATTTTTTTTCCAGCTTTGTCTATCTGTGACCACAAAAGGATGCCCTTCTTGGACAAAGGGGTTAATTTCCTTTTACAATCAAAAGAAATGCAAATGACGCAAAGAAAACAGAAGTAAACATTTAAATCTTCTGGTTGGAAAAGACTATGTAGTTAATTAAAAAAAGAGGAAGCCACCACTGGTTTGCATGAGAATTTGTGGGAAGGCTGCCCATTGTTAAATTAGGATCATCCATTCATTGCTGAATTTGATTTCACCACACTCCTTGCTTAAGTCCTCTGGTGGGAGCTATGCCAGCTCTGAGATTTACAGTCTTCCGCATCTGCTCTTGCCAACACATGGATCTCGGGAAGGTGTTCTATGGTGTTTAAGATGTTTTCAATCAGGAAAACCTGTCTGTGGGGTAAGTTCACTTTCTGTCCCCTCCTTTCAACTTTCATTTGGCTATGAACTTGGCTTCTTTGTTCTTTCATGACTAATATTACCATCTGTGACATTACATATCAACATAGCAATGTAACATATTAAGCACAGGAAAACTCGGAATGCTTGAGTTCATCCAAGCATTTGTTACTTAAAGTTCCAGCCCTGCTTTCTAGCCACCTGAAGGCATTTCCCATTTTCCTACCAACCTAATATAATACAACTAACTTTTGATTCACTAGGAATTGGAACTGCAGTACCTTTGGCATCGCCGTCATTCGGTAACAGTCTTTAGCAACAATGCTTCACTACCCATAGTTTTTTTCAGCATTGGATGTAATGGGAAGGGTTCTCTGGAATTCTCCCCACTTTCATGAGAAGCAGCTACTGACTGAATCATCTTGGTTCCCTTTTACAAATAAACATAAGATTCTACATGATGATTACCAATCATAAGTTGGAAGCTACAACATTATTCGCTGTAGATCATAGGTTTATATAATGCAGGACTCAGAACCAGGTCAGGAGATCCATGGGGAAAATTGTCCTGAATTTGAAGTAAAGTTGTGAAGAGTTAAAAGTACAGACTTTGGATAAATATTGCAATGTATGATCCAAATGTATAACCCACCTTATACTTAGCTATATACTTAACTTGCAAAATAATGTCACTAGTTCATATTTACTGGAATTAAAACAATGAAGAAATTGGTTCATTTTCTTTTTTCAAATTTTGTATTTCCCTGATTCTAAAACACACCCTAAATTCTGTTGGGTGTTAGAAAGACAGCATCCCCAAGATGGCTGAGAATTCATTCATGTTTTTGAAATGACAGTGGATGTAGGTATGAGGTGTTGTATGGTCCCTGTGTGCTTAGAATAATGAGTTTCCAAAGTTATTTTGGCATGTGTTGAGGGTTACATTGTTCTTTACAAATGAATCTGTGCTGGAGAAAGTTGGTTGTCCTTTTGGGAAATTCCCCAGAAGGAGACTCACTGTTGGCTTTTACTGTAAGAGCTGGTAATTACCATTTTAGTCAGCTTGGGATGCTACAGCAAAACACCATAGACCATGGCATAGACAATGCAATTATCCTCTGTTCTGGAGACTGGAAAATCCAAAACCCAGGTGCCACTGGATTCAGCTCTCGAGCAAGAAACTTCTTCCTCACTTGAAGATGACAGCCTCTCCTGTGTGTCCTGTATCCTCACAGGGTGGAGAGGCAGAGAGATTGCTTCTCTGGGCTCCTTTCCTAGTCCTACAAGGACACTAATCTCATCATCATGGTCCTCTACTTGGATGATCTTATCTAAACCTAGTTAACTTCTCAAAGCATGTACTGTCATCTTTCAGGCTACAACATCAGTGTAAGAATTTAGGAAAGACACACTTTCAGTGCATAGCACACTCATAGAATGAGACAGACCCTGACAAAGTCACTGACAATATTTGTTCGGGCTCTCACATCTTCAGCAAAACAGAGACTTAGCAAAAATGACTAGGTTGGCAAAAATGAAAGATTGCACAGGTCTGGCCAACATGCTATCATTTTCTATGACTGTACTAAGCATTGTGTTTTCTTTTTTACCATTTGTTTTAGAAATTCTGGTAGGATTTTATTTGTTTATTTACACGTAGCTTCCTTATGAACTTCCTATTTACTATTAAGATTAATGTGGTACATCTGAATAAGAGTCAATGAGTTTTGAAATCATGAAATCAATTTGGAGGTCTTGAAATCAATTTGGAGGAAGTTGAACAGAATTTTATAATGAAATGGAATAAAGTAAGATCCAAGTTCTCACTACACAATAAAAGTAATAAGATAATTCCTATTTTATTCATGTTGCTTCATTTTAATCCCTATACACACTTTTTTTTTAAACATCTAAACAAATACTGAATCATGCTAGAACGCTTTTCTTATGTTGGATCTTAGTTAAAGAAGCAAAATTTCAACATTGTAACTTTTTGTTTGTTTGTTTTATTTTCGGTCCTGGTGATTGAACTCAGGGCCTTTGCACTAAGCTACAACCACAGCCCTCTTTAAATTTTCTTTTTAAAGACTTGCTAAGTTGCTCAATTGCCCAGGCTGAGCTTCAACTTGAGATTCTCCTGCCTCAGACTCCCAGAGCAGTCAGATGACAGCAAAGTGCCTCCACATCTGGCTACATCCTTGTCTTTTTTTTTTTTTTTTTCTTCACTCTCTATGAGAAAGTTGTTTTCAATGTTTGTGTGAGTATGATTTGTGGGAAACTAATTGCAACCCAAGTTGAGCCATCTTTTATTTTATTGATCAGGAAATGACTGGTAACCAGAGTGTGCTTGGCAGTGTGCCTAGAGTGGAAAACACATGGAATTCCTAAACTTGCCTGCCTTCCCCTGCCAGACGCTCAGTACTCCAACGTGCGTGCGTGAGAACAGTAGCCTCGAGGTTCTAATCAGACTTCCTCTTTCAAGTTTCTTGCTGCCTCTCTTGTTCTACCCAAACACCACAGATAAGTCTTCCTGAAAGACAGGCTGATCTTTCATTCTTGTCCTAAAATCCTTATAATCCCAACATACAGCAGTGCCATGATTTTCTGAGGCTGTCACACCAGCAGCCATGGCAAGTACAGGTCTCTAGTAACCTTTCCTTTCTACCTGTCTTTCCCGTCCAGTCTTCATCCACTGCATTTCACTCTTACGGCATAGAAAAAGCCTTTCTCTCTTTCTCTCTCTCTCTCTCTCTCTCTCTCTCTCTCTCTCTTTCTCCCTCCCAGGTATGGAAACTGGGGCCTTCATACTGAGCTACAACTACAGTCCATCCAATCTTAGTTTTTATTTTATTTATTTTTATTTTTGTATTGTGCAGTATGTATTTTAATTAACCATGTTTGCAATACCTAATAATTATGTCTATCTTGGGGAATATATATATATGTAAATTTCACATCTGGATCATTTTATTACTCCTACTTGCCCTACCCACTGCTGTTTATTTTTTATTTAGGTCTCAGTAGGTTGCTAACTTGCCCAGGTTGGGCTCCAAGTCAAGATCGTCCTGCCCCTGCCCCCCAGAGTGCTGGGATTACGGGTGTATGCCACTATGCCCTGTCAAGGGTTTTTCTCTGGAGAGGGCTGGGTGGAATGCCTGGAAGAGCATCACCTGTCCCTGTTTCCTCTGGGTGCCCTGGCTTGAGAAGGAGCC
>RJWM01003473.1:0-113023 GCA_004363535.1 Dasyprocta punctata | reverse complement strand
TTTTTTTTTTTTTTTTTTTTTTTTTTTTTTTTTTTTTTTTTTTTTTTTTTTTTTTTTTTTGCGACACCGGGGATCAAACTCACAGCCTCATACCTGCCAGACAGGCGCTTAAACTGCTGAGCCAAACTCCCAGCCCTTGTGTGTCTTCTGTTTTGTTCCATGTATCACTAAGGCTATTTTTATGCCAATGCCATGCTGGTTTTTTTTTTTCACTATAATCTTATAGTATAAAATCAAGTATGAGATAGTGGTGCCCCCTGCCTTGCCCCAGCTGCCCAGAATTGCTTTTGCTATTCTGGGTCTCACCTGGTTCCATATGAATCTTACGATTGCTTTCTCAAGTTCGGTAAGGTATGTTATTGGTATTTAGGTTGGAGTTGCATTAGCTCTATGTAACAGTTTTGGAAGTATGTCCATTTTGATTATATTGGTTTTGTCTATCCAGGAACAGGGATACCTTTCCATTATCTAATATCCTATTCAATTTCCTTTTCAGAGTAGTATAGTTTTCGTTGTATAGTTTTTCCATTCCCTTGGTTTGGTTAATTTCCAAGTGTTTCATTGTTTTTGATGCTATTGTGGAGGATATTGTTTTCCTAATTTCCCTCTTAGTAAGTTTGTTATTGGTGGTCTGGAATGGCATTGATTTTTAACTGTTGACTTTGTATCCTGCTACATCACCAAATTTATATATTAATTCTAGTAGTCTTTTGGTGGAGTTTTTGGGGTCTTCTATGCAGAGATTCATGCTATCAACTAACAATGATAATTTAATTTCTTCCTAACCTATCCATATGTTTTCTATTTCTTTCACTTGTCTCACTGCTGTAGCTAATGTTTCAAGAAGTATATTAAACAAAACGGTTGTTGTTGACACCTTTGCTTTTTCCTTCATTTTAGAGGGAAAACTTTGAGACTCTCTCCATTTAGAATGATGTTGACAGTTTTTTTTTTAATAGATGGGTTTTATCAGGCTGAGATAAAGACTTTTATTCTTATTTTCTTCAGTGTTTTTATTTGGAATAGACATTGGGTTTTGTCAAACATTTGTGTGTGTGTGTGTGTGTGTGTGTGTGTGTGTCTATTGAGATGATCATGTGATTTTTGTCTTTGCTTTTGTTTCTGTGCATTTATTGACTTTTGTATGTTGAACCATCCCTGTATCCCTAGAATGAAATCTATTTGGCCAAGATATATGATATTTTTTATCATTTTGCTGCATATTTTTGCAATATCTTATTGAATATTTTTATATCTGAGTTCATTAAAGAGATTGGCCTGATGTTCTCTTTTTGTTTCCTGGTTTGGAATCAGGAATGGCTTTGGTACTAATGCCTTCTCTTTCAATTTCCTTAAAGAGACTGAGGAGTAGAGCTATTTGATCCTAAAATTCTTGTAGAAAACAGCAGAGAATTCATTGGGAGTTTGGTTTTCTTAACTGGCATTTTTTAAAAGTTTCTTCAGCTTCACTCACTGATATTGGCTTATTCAGGATTTTTATGTCATCTTGGCTCAGTTTTGGTAATTCATATATATCTAAGAATTTATCTATTTTCTCTGAATTTTCCGTTTTATTAGAGTATACCTTCTCAAAGTCATTACCACTAATTTTCTAGATTTCAGCAGAATCCACTGAGATTTCACCGTTTTTATTTCTAGTTACATGGATTCTGGTCTTTTTCTCTCCTTATTTTGGTAAGATGCGCTATGGAAATGTTTATTTTGCTAAATCTACCAAAGACCCAACTCTTTGGTTTGTTCATTGTACTCTTTTTAAGTCTCAAGTTCTTTAATTTATGCGCCAGTCTTTATAATTCTCTTCCTCATATTAGCTTTGGGTTTGGATTGTTCTTGTTTTTTAGGACCTTTAAGTATATCCTTGGGTTATTTTTATTATTTGAGCTCATTCTGTGTTTCAGATATATGGATTCACTGCTTTGAATTTCTCTCTTAGGTCTGCTTACATTGTGTCCCAGTTTCTGGTATGTCATACTGGCATTATTGTTTGATCATAAAAACTGTCTATTTTTTCTTTAATTTCATCTGCATTTCATTGATTATTCGAGACAGTAATTTTTAAATTTCCATGTGTTATCATAGTTTATGTAGTTTCTTTTGTCATTAATTTCTAGTTTCATCACACTATGATCTCATAATATGCATGGGATAGTTTGATTCTTTTGCATTTACTTAAGCATATTCTATAGGATAGTACGTGGTCTGTTTTGGAGAAAGTCCCATGTGCTGCTGAGAAGAATGTGGATACTGTTGTTGGATGAAACACAACGTGGTTATCTCTTAAGTTCATTTGTTTGAAGTTTTGGTTCAATTCTCATATTTATTTGTAGATTTTTTGTTTAGTTTATCTGTCCATTTGTGGAGAGGTATTGAGGTCACTCATTACTATTGTATTGGTGTTTTATTTTTCTGATTTTTCATGTCCATTTTGTTTGTTTTATGAAGTTGTGTGGGCTGGTATTTGCTGTGTATACCTTTACAATTGTTATTTTTTTTCTGTTTAGTTGCTGTCTTAACTGATATATAGTGACCTTCTTTTTCTCTTCTGATCAGTAATAGCTTGAAATCCACTTTGACTGAAATTAGGATAGCAACTCCTGTTTTATTCTGGTTTCCCATTGCACTGAATGTTGTTTTCAATCCTTTGATTTTTATTCTGTATCATTTTTAATTAAATGTGTTTCTCATGTAGTGTATATATATTTTTTTCTTGTTTCACTCTGCCAGTCTATGTCTTTTGAATGGAGGATGAAGACTGTTCAAAATGAGAATTATTACTAAGAGTTATTGACTTACTCATGTAGTTACTTTATTGTTTTGTGACTGAATTTCTCATCTTTCCTTTTTGTTTAGCTACTTGTACTGCCAGGTGTATTTTTTATTTGCTGGGTCCTTTGTTGGCTTCTTTAGAGAATATCTTTGAGAATTGTTTGTAATCCTGGTTTGGGGATGATGAATTTCTTGAGGTGCTCCTTGTTGTGGAAATATCTTATCTCTCCACCAATTTTAAAGGACAGTTTGCAGAGTTGAGGTTGGAAGTTTTATTTATTTATTTATTTATTTATTTATTGTTTTGTTTTTTGAGTTTTAAACACTTACTCCCAGTCTTCCTGGCTGTTAAAATTTGTACAGAGAAACCTTCTGTGCTTCTAATGGTTTTACCTTTATACATAATTTGTTGCCTTTCTCTAACAACTTTTAAGATTCTGTGCCAGTGATGGACTTCTGGAATATTCACTGTAATGTGACATGGAGAGGTTTTATTTCATTATGTCTATTTGGTGTTTTAGATGCCTCACTTATCTGTATATTTGCTTTATTTCCTATATTTGGGAATTTTCTGCCATTTTTTTCTATCAACAATTTTTTATGTCATTTTTGTTTTTTTCTGATTTTTCACTTATCCAAAGTATTCCTAGACTACTCTTTTTCCATCATCTAGAAATTAATGGATCAATTATTCATTTTATCTTGCTGTTTTTAGTATATTTGAGTAGTTGGTCTCTGAAGGCATCATTGTCTTCTAGTTCTGAAATTCTATCTTTTCTTTGGTGTATCACGCTGCTCATATGATCATGATCTCTTGAATTTCTTAATGAAACTTTTTCATATACTCTAATTCTTTGGTGAACTGTCCATTCATATCGTGTATCATTTTGTGTAGTTCATCTAGTTCATCTTAGGGTCCTCTGAGAGGTCTTGTATATTTTTGGTTATTATTTCATTATAAGTTTAGTTATATCTTCTCTAATCTTGCTGAGTGTCTCATTGCACTATTTTCTAACATCTTCTGCTATACTTTCCAGTAACTCAGGTTTGGGGCTTATACTATTTTGCCTCTTGATGCTCCCTGGATTTGTTTTGAGGGAGTTGGAGTTTTGGGAATGCAACTTGCTGCCCTTTCTTCCAATGACTAAATTGTTTTTGCTCATTTGATTTTCTTTGTGTGTGTACCTTTGTGTGTGTGCGTGTGTGCGGAGGTTTTTGAACTCTTATTGCCTAAAGACTTTGCTGCTAATATAGACTTCTTTAGTTGCTTTTTTGTGATATATTCTGGGCATGATTACCTGTAACTTTGGTACAGATCTGAGATTTGATCACTTTGATTATTTTGGTAAAAATGTATGCAGTGTATTTAGTCCAGCAACCAAGTTGTCAGGGAATGTATTCTAGTTTTGTTAATATCACAAAAGGCAATCGGATGGTTGGCATTCAGAGAAATAGTAACAAATATGTAACCCTGTTAATATAAATTGAAATCCTGTTAATATAAAGTGAAATACAGTAGCATTGCCCAAGACGATTAACACATTAACATACCATAAAAACTAGTTATGTGCCACTTTTATTCATAGAGAACCACTCATCAATATGATATAAACACCAAGGTCACCCAGATACTGACTTAGAGTTAATATGTACTAAATGTAATAGCTATATCTCTCCTAACGGTACAAAATAATTCAACAGAAATTTTATAGCTAACTGTGAAAAGATTAACAAAGCTTTATGGTTGTATTAGTAAAGATTTAGAGTTTTGTAATGTGAAGATGCAAAAAGAATGCAGAAACCTTAAACTTTATGATATGAAATGGAAGAGAGAGTAGTTTTACAAAGGGCATTATTGGGGAGTAGACAGATGTCTATATAATTGAGCAAAAGTAGGATAAAAAACTGACACAGAGGATAAAAGAAAATGAGAGAGAAAAATAAGTATACAGAATGCAAAACACAAGACAGAAGTAATTAAAGGAAAATATTTAAAAGAAGAAGAAAAAGAAATGAAGAAAAAGAGTAGAAAGAGGCTGACTTACAGAAGATTATTCAAGCCTCAAGAAACTGGTAAAAAATGCATGAGAGAAGAAAAAAAAGAAGAAAAAATGACAACCCCAAACAAAACTAAAACCAGTGATCACATTCACAAAAACAAAAAGAAATGATCAGAAGAGAAACAAAAACAAAATGAACAAAACCGAAAAAAAGAAAGAAAATTCTCTGTGATCTCAAGCCAGCGGTTTTCTTCTGGTGTTTACAGTTTTGTGAGAATATTCAATTCACGGTGTGATTGCGCTCTGGCTGGTAGATAAAGGAGGCAGTCAGAGCCCAGATTCTAGCTGGGTAATCACCAGCAAGCTGGCACTAGGATGAGGGCAGTGTGTTGGTTCTGAAACTTTCACATCCATGAAAATTCAGGCAGAATCTGGCCCCTGGTCACAGGGTTCTGTCTAAATCATTTAGTTTATAAAACAGTGGGTGTCTCTAGCATTCTTCACCAGTTTCTTGAGGCTTGAATAATCTTTTGTAATTCAGCCTCTTTCTAATCTTTTTCTTCATTTCTTTTTCTTCTCCTTTTAAATATTTTCTTTTAATTACTTCTCTGTTGTGTTTAATTCTCTATATGCTTATTTTTCTCTCTTTAGCCAGTTCTTAATTCTCCAATATCTATATCTTCTTTTCTCTTCACCAATCTTTACTTTTCAGATGTCTCAGTTCTGGATCCCAGAGAGGGTACATTTTGTTGTTGATCATTACTATCATTTTTTCTCTTTGAAAGTTTTTCCTATTTGTCTATTTTTGTTGTTATGGGAAGAGGTTTTTTTTTTAAATTCTGTCATGCATTTAATGATGAAAAATTTCACACATATAGCAAATCTAAAAGAAAATGTACATTTGTATGGTTACCACTAGTATTACTTGCTATTAACATTTTACTAGTTTTAAAACACATATACATGTCTTCATTCTTTTATATGTGTTAATTAGCTTTCTGTTGCTGTCACAAATCGCTTGCAATAAAAAACTTAAAAGGAAGAATGCTTTATTTTTAATTATACATTCAGAGGGTGCAGTGCATGGTTGGTCCAATCACTTTTCAGACTGTGATGAGACAGCATATTATGGCAGCGGTAGCATGTCACTGACAAGTGACAAAAGCTTTAAATCAGACACAAAGGAAGGGCTTGGGGTTTCAATATCTAATTCGAGGTGACATCCCTGAAAATGTAACTTCCTTCCACCAGATTCTACTTTCTTTATGAACTTTTAAGTTTCAGCATCTCTCAATACAGTCATTAGCTGGAAACAAGACCTTTTGAAAAAAAGCTTCTAACAATATTCTAATTGCAAAGTACAAAATTATCCATGATTCATTGTTTTTCAAGCATCCCTATATTAATTGTAGATGTCAGCACTCTTCATGAAAATGGAGCACTTTAAATGAATGCACAGCACCAAATTAAATAGACCTTATGAAATAAACCCTTTTGATGTAACCCTTTATTACAAGATTGCAGAATTCTCAAGATTTCTCTGTAAAGCACATGCTTGAGGAATGATATTATGTGCTTGACAAAAATATATATTTTATTGCAATAATTTCCGTTTCTGAATTTTCAACATTTTAGTGTCCTTTCACACTTTGTCATGTGAAGTTTCAATTTTTCATCTTGCCTCATGATTCATTAATTTACCATCAGTGTTTGAAATTGGCAAATTCAAGGAAAAGTTTCAAAATTTTATGCATATTCATGTATATATGTCATAGATACTTATGACTTTGTGAAGATAATATAATTACATAAATATCTACTTTTGTCCTCTGTAAAACTGAGAGCATACCAACTTTAAATTACTTTCTAATAGTAATGCAATTATAAAATTGATTTTAAAATGTTGTGCCATGTGGTATTCCTAGCAAGGATTTGGTAGCACATAGCTGCCATGTTTATGTTTGTTTCATGGATGATTATTATGAATGATAAGATATTGTGTAAATGCATATGTGTATACATTTTCATTGGTTGTCTTCTGTTGTTGGGGCATAATCTTTGACATCTAACATTTAAAGAAGAGGATTCCTTTGACTAGAGATTTCAAAGTTTTCTGTACATAATGGACTAGGTTCAAAGTAGAAACATGGTAAAAGGGCACGGTGAAGGAAAACTGCTCAACTCATTACATCTGGGAAACAGAGATCAAGGTACAAGTCTAGAAATAAATCTCCAGGGACTTCGAAGGCACAAGTCCACTACTCGCTTCCTCCACCTAAGGCCCTGCTCCTAATAACACATTTCCCTTTGAACACACTAATGAACTAGCCCACTGATAAAGTTAGTGCCCTCATAATCCAGTCACCTCTCTAGGAGTCTCTTACTCCAGTCAGATTGGCAAGCAAGATTATAAAGGACATAGCTAGAAATGATAGTAAACATCTAGAATTTCAGAAATCTGGGCGGGCAAGGCAGGAGGATACCAAGTTCCAGCCATCAAATTTTAGTTGTGCTATATTTAATATATCATTTAGACTTAAAATTAGAGACTCTTTCATATATTTAGGAATCTCTAATTTTAAGTCTAAATGGCACATCTAAAATTAAATATAACACATCTAAAATTAGATTTCAAATTTCGATAAATACTGTCAAACAATTTGCATAAAGATTATAAAATACGTAAAGAGCAATTTAAGCAATATACAAATATTCTATCTCAAAAAAAATACAAAGGACCGTGTATATAGCTCAGTGTGACAAATCTGTGTCAAATCTCTGTTATCTAAAACAAACAAACAAACAAACAAAAAACTTTAATCACCATGCACTTGCACAGGAATCCATGGCAAAAACGCATTCCCATAATGATTGAGATTATTACTGAGTAATAAAGAACAGTACAAGGAAAAGAAGTAGTGAGAGACTTATGGAAGGATATTCTGCTTTGCAATGCTCATTATGACAGATCGCATTTGGAAACAGTGCAAAGATTACTGAGGCCTTTGATATGATTTAACCAATATTTCACAAACAGATTATGGAATGTGACATCTTTTTCAAATTTAGATAAATACTGTCAAACAATTTTGCAAAAGATTATAAAATACGTAAAGAAATATTTTATTAAAGAGATTGCCATCGTTATACTATTTAGCATATCATGCACAGGAATTGAAGCTAAGGTAAAGGTAATGATAATTAATATATAATTACTGAACACCATGAGTCAGTCAATGTGATAATAATCTCATTTTCTTGCAGGAACTTTGTAAAACTAAGGAATGAATATATCAACTCTTCTAATTCCTAAGATCTTCAGTCACACTGTTTTCTCTTTCATATATTTAGAAGTCTCTAATTTTAAGTCTAAATGACATACTAAATATAACACCTCTGAATGTCTATTTTCGATACAGTAGCCAGTGTTCCTGTGAAAATGTAATTCAGATCATGTCATTGCTGAAAGTTCTTACACTGACTTACATTGTTCTATATGATCTTGCCCCAGGTTATCTGTCTAATCTCATCTTCTACCACTCTTTTTTGTTTTTTGACCTCAAACCATGATGACTTTGATGTGTCTTTAAAATGCAACACAGGATCCTATCCCAGGGATTTAAATTGCAGTCTTCTCTCCAAAAATCTGATCCCTAGATATTTTCATGTTTTACTCCCATTTTTCATTCAGATCTTTGCCTAAAAGATCCCACTACTTCATCAAGAGGCTTTTCTCAACCACTCTATTCTCTCACAAAAATTTATTCCACTCTACAGCTTATATTACAATAAACTTAGTTCGATCCCCAGTACGAAAAAAACCCCACATACAATAAACTTGAATTTGTTTTTATTGTCTATCTCATGCTTTTGATTGGAAACTACAGAAAAATCAGGACTTTACAACAGTCACTCATATATCTTCACTTTGAGGATCAGTACCTGGCACATAGTAAAGGCTCAGTAAATATTTGTTCAGTGGATAAAGTACCGTATTTGCACTCAACCACTATGTAAAACTGATAAAATTATTCCCAATATAAAGTCACAAAGCTACATAGTCACTAGGATTTAGCAAAGTCAATAACTTATTTAGGGATTGTTTGTAATAAATGACAAAGCTAGATAACTCTGATATATATATATATATATATATATATATATATATGGCATATTTTCTCAGAAAATAAAGTTCAGCAAAATTTTATTGCAAATAATGGATTATTTTGTGTATCCATAAGTGCCTCATCTATACGTTTCTCAATATATGACTAAATTTTTGTCAACAGTTTGATTAAATAGTGTTTCACTACAAGATCCAAACATTTAACATAGGCCTGAATGTTTCACATGATTTCCAGTTCCTTCTAGCATATCTATTTCTTTTCACTCACAACCATTTAACCATGCAAAAATTCTTTCAATTCTTTCTTTTTCTCTGTGTCTAAAAAACGTCCTATACCTCACATTGTTGAACTTGTTTTCTCCTCTTGAAACTCATATTTAAATTTCTTTTAATGACTGATTTCATACTCAAATATCATCTAAGAAATAAAGTTATAATCTGAATGTTGATGGTCACCAAAATTCATCAGATGGAACCTGACACACAATGTGATTTGTGATATTCTAAAAGAGGGAGATTATTTTTTTCTTCTATCACATTAGGAAACAGAAGGTACGATTCATGATGGAAAGAAAAAGCTCTTACCTAACATAATCATCTGACCCTTTGATTGTGGACTTCCAAACCTCTAGAACTCTAAGAAACATAGTTTGGTTATTTGTAAAAGTCTAAAGTTTTGTCTTGTATCATATAGAATAAATGAATACATACTCCCTGATGGTGCTATTTAACTCTCTCACAACTGTTTCCAACACCATCCTAGTGCCCTGTTTTATTTTCTTCATGATAGTTAATGGTATTTAGAACTATGTTTCATTTTTAATTATTCAATTTTTGTCATCTTTTCCTGTACCCATTATAATGTAAACTCCAAAAACTTGGGGACCTTGTCTGTTCTCTTATTGCTATACACTTAACACCTAGAAAATTGACTGGCATGAAGGAGACACTTCGGAATAAAGATGAAATGATGATGATGATGATAATTTTTGTTCCATTCTTTCTACATGACATGTATCATGTAGAACTGCTTACCTGCATTAGTTCTCAAATTTCCCATGAGGGAGATAAAATTTTAAACTTATTTTACAGGCAATGAAGCAAAGTAGCCATGTACTATGTACTTACAATCACACTGCTAGAGAGCGAATCCATGTTACAAACCCAAGTGATTTAGTATGATGGTGTTATGAATTCCAATTTAGAAAGAAAAAATAACTAACTGACTTGTTAATAGGTTTCCTTTTCTAAATTGTCACAGAATCATGATAATTCCATTTTATATTCTAATTTAAGTGATGAAGTATGTTTAACATTGGATAGAATAAATCAGTTCAGAGGGCCACAAAAAATATATTGGAGAAAGATGTTGTAATCGAGTTTTCTTTCAATATCCTTGTTTCTTAAATTATACATAAAAATAAAAAAATATTTGCACATTGATGGAATGTCATGTAATTTATTGATATACAAATACATTTTGAGATGTTTAAATAATGTTAAACCTTTTTGTGATTTCATTGATTTCTCACTGATGAATATGTTCAAAACCCTTTTTTCTAACTTTTTGAGATACACAGTATAATTGTAATCTAGATTCACTCTCCTGGAAAATAGGACACCTGAACTTTCTTACTCCTATCTAACTGTAAACCAGTACAGATGATCAACCTTTCCTTATCCTGCTCTCTCCTCTCCTCTCCCAGTCTTCTAGTAACCACCATTCTACTCTCTACTTCTGTGAGATCAATGACGTCATATTTGGCATGTGAGTGAGACCATGTAATTCTTTTCTTTCTCTTTCTGACTTATTTCCGTTAACAATGATATCTAGTTCCATGCATGCTGTTCTAAATAACATGGTTCCATTCCTTTTATGGCTGAATGTATTTTATTGTGTGTATATACTGTATTTTATTTTTCATTCGTCAGTTGATGGACATTAAGTTTGATTCCATATCTTGGCAACTGAGACTAGTGCTGCAGTAAACATGAGTATGTAATGTCTCATCCATAGACTGATTTTATTTCCTTTGGCTATAGATCCAATAGTGAAATTGCTGGATCATATGGCACTTCTGTTTTAAATTTTTTGAAGAACATTTTTACTGTTTTCTATTAGAGCTATACTGATTTACATCACCACAAACAGCATGTAAGTGATTCCTTCCCTCTGCAAACATACTAACACATTTATCTTTTGAGATTTTAATATGACCATTCTTACTCAAGTGATGTGATAAATTACTGTGGTTTTGAATAAAAATTTTCTGAAGATTAGGGATTAGAGCATTTTTCATATGACAGTTATCCATTTGTATGCCTTCTTTTGAGAAATGTCTATTTAGGTCTATTGTTCATTTTTAAATTGAGTTACTTAGATTTCTTTTGGTTGACAGTGTGAGTTGCTTATGTGTTTGAATACCAAACCTTTATCAGATGTATACATTGCAAATACTTTCTCTCATTATATAGGTTGTCTTTTCATTCAATATTTTTTGTTATGAACAAGCTTTTTAGTTTAACATACTCCTATTTGTGTATATGTGGTTTTATTTCCTATACTGTTTTAGGTCTTGCCCAAAAAATTCTTGCCAATTACAATGTTTTGAAGTATTTAACTTTTTAGTCTTTAGCTCTTTCTTTACTTTTTTCATCTACTTGCCAAGATTCAAGTTATCCTAAGGGAGGGTCACCTTCATGGAGAGAAATTTGGGAATTCAGAGATCTGATTACATTTAGTACAGAAACTCACATATAAAAGTGTTTTTCTTTAATTTGTACCTAAGCAATTTCAATGAAAGAATCTCACTTATATCCATAGGCTTCTGGCTTTAAACCCAAGATTTTACCTTCTCACTTTTTGTTGTTGCAACTTACTAAACAATGCTTAGCTTAACCAAACATCTATTATCCTGAAAGTTGAAACCATTTTTCATTGCATCTTACCTGGGGGTACAGCTGGTCGTATATCAAGATGAAAATCTCAGTGTGAAATCCTGCCTTTCTAGCTTTGTACATGGATATCTAGCTTTCTATGTAGAGAAGCATGAGTCCTAACTATGCTATGCCTTATCAGAAGCCAAATAATTCCACGCTCTGGTGATTGCATCCTCATAACTGATATCACTGTATTAACCAAAACATTTTTTGAAAGTGGCAAAAACCAAACGAAATCAGATTGCACATAAAAAAGATGAATTATGTGTCAAGATAAGAAATAGTTTCACAAAGCCAGGGGACAGAGATATATCCAGGCATTAGAAAGGAACTGGAATCAAAGATTGAAAAAGATTCCAGTATTAACCATCCATGTCTTATTTCATTTTAGATGTGGTTATCTATTTTATTCTTTTTTTCCTCAAAGTTTATCTGCTGCTTTTCTGTTCAGTAAGCTATGCCATCCATTCAGCTCCTAAAATACAATTTACACTTCTGGATAAATACTAATGTTAAATTGTTATTCAAAATTCTACAGGGACAGTTTTTGTCTGAGTAATTGTAATCAGGCATCCATATTTGGTTAAATTAGCTAAGATCAGTAGTGTGCAATCCCAAATAATAAAATTACTTCTTGGAAACCATTTCTGTGTATTAGTATCCTGAGGGGAAAAAAAAAAACAACTCTTCCCAGAGAAAGTAGATGAACTGAATGTACATATTAATAGCTCAAGCTATCATATTTTATTAAGGCACTATGTCTTATTTTTAAAAATCTACATATATCCGAATTAACAATTTAGATAAATTAGGTTTAATGATAAATCACATGAAAGTGTTCTTGTAAATTATGTAACACTTCCAATACACATTTAAAATAAGATATAGTTGCATACAATTTCCAAGAATTCATTGATTTCACAAAATGAAATGCATCTTTAGATACATTTCATTCATAAGTGTTGATGATAAAGAACAGTGTTCTAAAGAATGAAAAAATGTTATTTTATTCTCATAATATCTCTAACTTTTTAAACATAGTTTTACTTCAGATGAGTGACAAAACTTTTAAAAATGATTACTTTATTATTGTTTAGTTTTTTGAGTAGAGGCAATACATAGTTTGTCAGATATTTTGGGCAATTTTTACAGAATACAGTATTAGATAGTTTGTTTTGTTAATTTTATCTTGCATATATTTTGCATCTCATTTTCTCCTCAGTTTCTTGAATAACTTTATGTAAATCAGCATTCTTTCTTCATTCTTAAATCTTCATTTTTAAGCCTAAATCTGTATTTTGCAGCAAGTATGCTTTTGGAAGCTTTTTATAAGGAAGTGAGATTCATACTTGATTTTAGGGACTATATAAATATAGGTGAGTTTTAGAAATTTAATCACCAATGCTACTTTTTTCTCCTTTTGTTTCACATTATCAGTCTTACATGTGACATTTGTCCTTCATGTTTAAGCGGTATTTCAGTGTTAATTTAACCCCAATCTCCTACTAATATCCTGCAGTAATTTTTCATCACAAAATTTGATCTAGTATCATACCAGCTTCCCATATTCCATCTTTTATAACATCATGACTTTTACATTTCTCTCCTAAAATGTATTTTAGTTTCTGCTATTCATTCTAATATTTCTTTTGTTTTGAGGTTCAAATCCAGGGCCTCATAATGCTAGACAAGCACTCTGGCACTAAGCTACATCATCAGCCTCATTCTACTTTTGTTGCAATCACTCTGGTCCCTGTTATCCAATTTTTTAGGTTGTACCAATACATCTTATCTAGCTTCTCTCCATTCAGTGTATGGTGTATAATTGTGAAAAGTATGTTTCGAAAATACAATATTCATTGTTACTTATAACTTCTATTACTTTGCATATTTAATTCTAGAAGAAGGAGGAGCAGAAGGAGGAACAAGGAGGTATACAAAAAGTGAAACAAAAGAAGAAAACATCAAACTCTTGCATAGCACTTTGTGTTCTGCCTCAGTTTTAACTGCTTTAACATACTGTTACAGGCTACTGAGTTGGATAGAAATGTTATAGGCAGTCAGGAAGGGCTAGGTCCTCGAAGGATCCAGTTTGAAGGCCAGATATGTTGCAGCTGTGGGGGAGACAGACACTTCCTGCTGTGGGCCAGGCCTCAACACAAAAGATCAAACAAATGCACCCATATCCTAAGGACTGATATTCTAAATAGGTCTCTATCACCCCAAGAAAGCCAGGAATCACCATCCCAACCCCCTATGAGAAGAATCACGTTTCTTTAAGCATGATCACTTGCTATTTGACTCACTTCCCCATTTGTTCCCAATTTAATCAATTTTACCTGAACAATTAATCTTATTGGTTGACCATAGTTCTATCCCATCTTATGCCCACCTTGCAAGTTCCCATTTTGAACCTATCTCACGTTGTGGTTTTGCTCTATAAAAATCCCTGGAAAAGACAGAGTCTTTAGCAACCCAGCTGGGACCCCTTCTGTCTCTCAGACAGAAGTTTTCTTTCTCTCAATAAATATATTCTGCTCTTAACCTCCGTAGTTCCTAAAACTCATTCTTCAACTTTAGAGAACACGAACTTGCATCGGATATATAGTAGGTTGGGAGTTTCATTTCTCTATATCACTACTACTACTACTTTTCTTTATTTTTTTAACAGCCATAAGGAAGCTCACTAATATTAGTCTCAATTCATGAATAAGTAAACCGAGGAACAGAGAGGTTGAATAACTTGATGAGATTTTGCAGTTAATAAAGAAGGTATCCTGAATTAATTTATCAAAATCCTTTTAGTGCTCTACATGCTTATCACATTTGTCCCCCATTGCACCTCTCTCACATTTATTATTCCAAAAGAGAATAAATATCTTATTGAAAGCTTGTTTAAATAGAAGAACATATCAACAAAGTCAGTGACAGTAAATAAAAAATTAGAGCCACCTCAATGTTTTAAAATACAGTCACACTTGAATGTACTCTAGAGGAAGATGCCTTTTTCTGGGTTTCTAAGTCAGCTAGATATAACAGTATGTTGTTAATTTTTACCATGACAAATCTACCTTTAATTAAGATATGAGGAAAGTCTAAACCATCTCAGAGACTTACAAATGGAACTCTTTACTTGACTGATGTTGCTGTGGCTTTTAGCTCTCCAGGTTGAACAGCCAGACTCAGAGATTATGATCATTACCATGCCACTCTCTAATTGACCACTAACTCAAACTGCCTCACTGTTCTTAGGGGATACCGGTCGTCTGTGAAGTAATTGTCCATGTCAGTTTTATGTTGCAAAGTTCTCATTTGCAAAGACCCATCACTGCCAGCTTTCCTAAGAAAGTTATCAAAAGTCAAAGTCTTACAAAATGCACTGTAAGTGCTGGTATGACAGACATGCTAATGCTTAGTTTTGTGCCTCCTGTCCATGCCACCAGAAACTCTAAAAATATAAAATTTCTGACCAGATAGCAATAAAAGTAATTGGAAATTAAACTATCCGAACTCTTGAAAAAATGTGATATAACAGCAATATAGCATAGTATAGAGGATAAATAATAAGACAAGGGCCTAACAAAAATAGGCTTGATTTCATGCTGCTCTATTTACTGTCACTACCACTAAGAGCTACATAATTTCCCTAAGTAACATAAACTATCTGTAAAATAGTTCCTAATTTATAAATAACTGTGTATATTAAGTGGCTTTCCACATATAATGCATTTTGCAAATTGCCCAGTGTTTAATAAATGAAGGTTATTTTGCAAAAACAACAAAAAAGCAGTTTTAAAAGTATTTAGAACTTCCAAGTTCCATTAGACATGTAAAAGAAGGGAAGAGTATCACTTACTTGCACCCAGACAGCAAGACAAAAAGCTGGACAAAAATGAACATTCATAAATTTTCCTAATCTCATCAGAAAGATGATGGCACAGGGCAGGGAATACACCTCCCCATTTAAGGAAACTCTAGTAAAAACAGTAGTAAATCAGACACAAAACTTTCTCACTTTGGGCAGACACAAATTGGTCATCAGTATGATTTCAGTTCAAATGATAGCAAACTGGCAGGAATAAAATCTTTGTCATAGAAAATGCAGAACACTGAGTGGCAAATAGAAAGAAGACAGAAGCACACTAAAATGAAGGCCATTTTGAACAAGACTAACTAGGATAAAATGACAAGAGTTCTGAAAAAAATTCACTGATTGTAAAAGCCTAGGGCAGAACAATAGAGAGTGTTAGAAAGACAGGGAAAAAGCCCAAACCCCTTCAAAATTACAGACAAAACCTCAAGTGGTGGGAGAAAAAAATACTGTCAAACATAGTTTCTTCTTTTTGTTTGACAAAAAAGGAAATGATTATGAGTATTTGAGAATTTTTTTTAAAAATTAATTTTGTGCATTTCTAATTGAATTTTTATTATTAAGGTTTAAGTATTCTTTATTCCAGATAAAATCAGTTGTCACAAAATGTCTTGCAAATAATTTCTCCTAGTTTGCTACCTGTCTCTTTTAAGGTTTTTATTAATGTATTTTGTTCAGCAAAAGTTTTTGAATTTCTAGAGGGAAAATATAATATTTGAGCACTTTTAAACTCAAGAGTAAAACTGGGATGAAGCAGAGAGTTTTTTTCCATATGCTCTTTACCCCACGCATGCACATTGACTCCATTAAGAATTTCTCTGCCTTAGCAATATATTTGTTACAATGGATCAATCTATATTGACACATTATTGTTAGTTCATATTGTACATTAGTGCTCACTCCTGGTGTTTTATGTTTTTAGATCTGGACCAGTGTGTAATAGTACCATTACAGCATCATTATTCAGATTATTTCTACTACCTTAAAGATCTCCTGTCCTCTGTCATTTCTACCTCTTCTCCCATCCAGTGTCTGGCAGCTACTGAATTTTTATTGTCTCATAGTTTTGACTCTTCTAACATATTATATTGTTGGTAACATAATAACCTTTTCAGATTGATTTCCTTCACTTAGTAATGAAATGCCTATTCATAAAAATGGTAATAAAAAGTTTTTCCATAAAATTCATATTTAGTTGTTTTTAGTGCTGAGTAATTCATTGTCTGGATGGGTCATTACTTAGTTATGCCTTCACCAATTAAAAAATATCTTAGTTGCTCTCCAATTTTGGACATTTTCTATGGACCTAAGTTTTGGGTATACACCAAGAATTTTGGTTGCTGCATTATATGTCAAGAATAAGCTATGAAAGATAATGTTAAGCTGTTTTCTAAAGTGGCTGTACCAACTCCAGAGGCTTTGAACTCCTTGCAGCCAGACTTACTGACCCCCACCCAGTAAGGCCAAGGCTCCACCAGCCCACTCCGAGAGTGTGCTCCCACTAGCTGTGCACAGGATCCAGCTCTACTTGGTCCTGCAACTCAGTGCATCCCACCAGGGGAATGCCCGGCCAGTCTTGCAGGACATAGAGTGACACAAGTCCCAGAGGAAAATGACAAAATGAAAGACCAAGAGGCCATCTCAATCCCCCAACCCACTGAGAACAAACCCAAGAGACACTGAAATGGAAGACAGTGGGAATCACACAAATGAACTTTATGAAATGATAGCAAATGCAGTAAAGAAACAGCTCGATGAAGCTATAGAGAAACTCAAATCAGAAATAATCTCTCAGGTAAAAAAAAATCACAATCATTATTAAAGAAATGTTGTGTATCTAAAGAAGAGCAAGATAAAAATAGAAGAACTCAAGAAAATGACGGAAACCTTGAATGAACAACATAAGACACAAACAGAATGCATGAAACAGATTCAAAGGGAAATGCAGGAAATGAAAAATTCCAAAGAAAGTTTGAAATATCGCTTGAATGAAGCTGAAGATAGAATCTCAGATCTTGAAGACAGCATGGGAGCTTATGGCCATGAAGGAAAAGATCTCTTAAAAATAGTAAGGAACCAAGAAACAACAATTCAACAGCTGCAAGATGATGCCAAGAGAAATAATATAAGATTAATAGGCATAAATGGAAAAGCAGGGGTCAATACTAATGACCTGTAAAGACTATTCACAGAAATAATAGCAGAAAACTTTCCAAACATGGGAAGAGAATCTGAAATATAGGTACTGAGGTATACAGAACCCCAGATAACCATAACCAAAATAAATCCTCACCCAGATATATAATAATAAGGGTATCAGAAATACAGCACAAGAACAAAATACTAAAAGCTGTCAGAGAAAAGAAACAGATCACCTATGATGGAAAGCCTATCAGAATCACGGCAGATTTCTCAACACAAACCTTTAAGTTAAGAAGAGCTTGGAGTGAATTATTTCAAATCCTGAAAGAAAACAACTTTCAACACAGATTGATGTACCCTGCAAATCTAACCTTAAAAATTGATGGAGAAATAAGATACTTTCATGACAAAGAAAACCTGAAGAAATTTATGGCCGCCAAACCAATACTACAAAGAGTACTGAAAGACAGTCTAGAAAGAGACAAAGACAGCTACAATCATAAGAACAACAACAAGAGGAAACCACTAAGCAGGGAAGATAATTAAACAGAAAATGTAAAAACCACCAACAGAAAGATATCATGACAGGGATGAGCCAGTACATACCAGTTATATCAATCAATGTAAATGGTCTCAACTCACCAATAAAAAGAAACAGACTAACAGAGTGGGTTAAGAAACAAAATCCAACAATATGCTGTGTACAAGAAACACATTTCACCCAAAAGGAAACTCAAAGAATAAAAATCAAAGGCTGGAAAACAATTCTTCATGCAACAGGAACCCAGAAAAAGCAGGGGTAGCTATTATGTTTGCAGGCCATACGAATTTCAAACTGAAAATGATCAAAAAGACATAAAGAAAGTCACTACATACTTGTTAGGAGAAAACTTCAAGAGGAAGAGATTACAATCATATATATATATATATATATATATATATATATATATGCACCAATTATGAGAGCACCCAACTATGTAACACAATTCTTAATAGACATGAAAAACCAAATAAACAATAATACAGTTACAACAGGGGACCTTAACACCCCACTGTCACAGAGAGACAGATCAACCAAACAAAAGTTCAGCAAAGAAATAACAGAACTGAAATCAAACTTGTGAACAAATGGACCTCGATACACACCTATAGATGTGTACTGAGTATTCCACCCATCAATATCAGAATACACATTCTTCTTAGCTGCACATGGGTCATTCTCTAAAGTAGAACATATACTGGTCCACAAAACATACTTAAGTAAATGCAAAAGAACTGAAATAATTCCATGCATATTATCTGACCATAGCACACTAAAGTTGGAAATGAATGACAAAAAACCCTACAATAAATGCATAAACACATGGAAATTATATAATACTCACCTAAATAACCAATGGGTCACAGAAGAAATTAAAGAAGAAATTAAATGATATCTACAATTGAATGAAAATTCAAATACGAATTATTGGAACCTGTGGGACACAATGAAAGCAGTCCTCAGAGGGAAATTTATAGCACTAAACACCCACATCAGAAAAATGGAAAGAACACACATAAATAACTTAATGCTGCACCTCAAACTTCTAGAAAAAGAAGAGCAAGTCAAGTACAAAGCACAGAGAGGAAATTATTAAGATTAGAGCAGAAATTAATGCTACCGAAACTAAGAAAACAATACAAAGAATTAATGAGTCGAAGAGTTGGTTCTTTGAAAGAGAAAATAAAGTTGATAGACCCATAGCCAATCTTATCAAAAAGAGGAAAGAAAAAACTCAGATTCATGCAATAAGAAATGAAAAGAGCAAAATCTCTGCAGACCCTGTGGAAATATAGAAGATCATCAACACCTACTTTGAAAACAATTACTCACATAGATTCAATAACACAGAAGAAATGGACAGATTCCTAGAAATCTATGAATACCAAAACTGAATCAAGATGATGTAAAAATGCTGAATAACCCAATCTCAGCTAAAGAAATTTAAAATGTAATTAGGACACTACCAACAAAGAAAAACCCGAGCCCTGATGGATTCACCACTGAATTCCATCAGAAATTTAGGGAAGACTTAATGCCAACACCCCTCAAACTCTTCAATGAAACTGAAAGGGAAGTAAGTATCCCTAAATCATTTCTGGAAACAAGTATTACCCTAATACCAAAACCAGAGAAAGACCCCAACAAAAAAGAAAGTTACAGGCCAATCTCCCTAATGAACATAGATGCAAAAATCTTCAACAAAATACTGGCAAATAGAATACAGAAAGTTATCAGAAAGATTATACACCATGATCAAGTGGAATTCATCCCAGAAATGCAGGGATGATTCAACATATGCAAATCAATCAATGTAATACACCTTCATATCAACAGGGCCAAGGACAAGAATCACATGATCATCTCAATAGATGCAGAAAAAGCTTTCGACGAAATCCAACATCCATTCATGATAAAAACCCTACAGAAAATCGGAATAGATGGTCTCTACCTCAACCTGATAAAAGCCATATATCATAAACCAACAGCCAACATCATACTGAATGGAGAAAAAATGAAAACTTTCAAACTAAGATCAGGAACAGGACAAAGATATGCATTATCACCACTCCTATTCAATATAGTTCTGGAAATACTAGTCAGAGCAATTAGACAAGAGAAAGAAATAAAGGGAATAAGGATAGGAAAGGAAGAAGTGAAATTATCATTATTTGCAAATGATATGATACTCTACATAGAAGATCCCCAAAAATCCATTAGAAGATTTCTAGAAGTAGTAACCAAATTCAGTAATGTAGCTGGATACAAGGTCAACACTCAAAAATCAATAGCATTCCTGTACACAAACAACAAAGTCACTGACAGAGAAACAAGGGAAACTACACCCTTCACTATAACATCTAAAAAAATGAAATACTTAGGAATCAATCTAACAAAGGAAGTAAAAGATCTATACAGCGAAAATTACATTACTCTAAAGAAGAAAATCGAAGAAGACTTCAGAAAATGGAAAGATATTCCCTGTTCATGGATAGGAAGCACAAACATCGTGAAAATGGCCATTCTCCCAAAATTATTATACAGATTTAATGCAATCCCAATCAAAATACCACTCGCCTACCTCACAGAGCTAGAGAAAGCATTCCTGAAATTCATCTGGAACCAGAAAAGACCTAGAATAGCAAAGGCAATTCTGGGCAACAAAGGGAAGGCAGGAGGCATCACAATCCCCGACTTGAAACTATGCTACAAAGCTACTGTGATATAATCAGCATGGTACTGGAATCAAAACAGACCTGAAGGTCAAAGGAATAGATTAGAAGATACAGCCACAACTGCAAACACACTTAGCCACCTCATCTTTGACAAAGGGGCCAAGCATGTACATTGGAAGAAAGATAGCCTCTTTAACAAATGATCCTAGAAAAACTGCCTTTCTATATGCCATAAACTAAAACTAGATCCATGTCTATCACCATGCACTAAAATAATGTCAAAATTATTCAAAGATCTGAATCTTAAAACAGAGACAGTAAACTTACTAGAAGACAGAATAGATAAAATTCTTGATGACACAGGAGTAGGCAGAGAGTTCATGAACAAAAATCAAATTGCAAAGGAAATACTTCCCAGAATCAACAACTGAGATCTCATCTTACTAAAAAGTTTTTGCATGTCAAAGGAAATCTCCAACAGAGTGAAAAAAAACCCCACGAACTGGGAAAATATCTTAGCCAATTGTCCATCAGACAAAGGACTTCTATCTAAAACACATAAAGAATTAAAAGAAATCAGGCCCCTAAAATTGAAGGACCCAATCCAAAAATGGGCATCTGAGATGAATATACACTTCTCAGAGAAAGAAATACAAATGGCAAATAAATATATGAAAAGATGTTCAACATCAATGGTCATTCAGGAAATGCAAATTAAAACAACACTGAGATTCCATCCCACTCCAGAAAGAATGGCCAAGCTTAAAAAATCAACCAAAAACAAATGCTGCAGGGGCTCTCAGGAAAAGGGACTCTTCTCCACTGTTGGTGGGAGTGTAGACTGGTGCAAACACTGTGGAAGTTAGTGTGGAGATTCCTCAAGAAGCTAGGATTAGAGATCCCATTCAACCCAGCTATCCCACTTCTGGGCATTTTCCCAGAACTGAAAATATCATACCACAGTGATGTTTGTGCACCCATGTTTATAGCAACCCAATTTGTAACAGCCAGATCTTGGAAACAACCCAAGTGCCCATCAATCAAAGAGTGGATAAAAAAGATGTGGTATTTTTATACAATGGAGTACTACTCAGCTATTAAGAAACATTGCATTGAGACTTTTATAAGTAAATGGACACGACTTGAGACCATACTCATAAGTGAGATAAATCAAACCCACATGTATAAATACCGCATTGTCTCCCTAGTGTAAGAAACTGAAATAGTATATATAATCCAAAATCTACAATAAATACTATGTAAGGGTAAAAAACTGCTTGAAGATCAAAAGTAATTGGGAAGGGAAATGGGAAAGAGGGAAGGGAAAAGAAAAGGTATAAATCTGTATATATGTATATGTAAGGTAACTAAAATGAACATACTGCTAAATGTATTAGTTATTGAGAAAGGTCAGTTAATACTCATGATTATATCAATTTTACTTGTCTATACCTGTTAATGTAAACACCCATTTTGAAGATAATGATGCGCAGTATTGCAACCATTGTCAAGTTTCTATGATCCTGTTTTGTAAACCTATGATGTTATTTTTGTGCATTTACTCTATGCGTTTGTTTGTCTCTTTTGCTTTTTGTCTTTCTTATATGTGTCTTTTTTTTCTCTTAAATAACAAAGTGGCTGTACCATTCTGAACTAACAACTGAAGTGAATGGAAGTTCCTGTTACTCATCATTCTTGTCAATATTTTGAATCATCATGATTTTGCATTTTGGTCACTCTAATTATAGGTGTGCAGTGGTGGCTCATTTTAGCTTTTATTTCTCTAGTGACATACAATATATAACAACTTTTCTTGTGCTTATTTGTCATCTTTATAACTTCTTTGATGAGTGATTTATTAAGGTAGATGATCAATTATTTTATGCGGTTTTATTTTTCCATAGTTTTGATTTTAAGGGTTACTCGCAAATTTTGGAAAATGATTTTTTTCTTAAATCAGATACACATTTTAAATTTTCTTTATTTTAAAATTATTCTTAGATGATTCTTTAATATTTGTGACTCATAACATGGTTTGATATACATGTATAATATGATGTAACTAAATCTAGCTTATTAATTGCTTCATGTACTTAGGATACTGTGATGCGATTATTTAAAACCTTTCTTGATAATTTTCAACTGTACAACACAATATTATTTATGCTTACCATTTTATATAATAGCTCTCTTGAACATATTTTTTGTAACTGAAAGCCATCTCACTTCTCCTCATGGAGTTGCACAAAAAGACACAAGATAAGGGAATGTATTTTACTGTGTTTGATCATTTTAAATTGTGTCATACAAAATGGTGTTAAGTTCAGTTGGCAATTTCTGGGTAGCCACCATTTGTCTATGGGTGACGTAGTGCACAGGATCACAGTGAAAAGCAACCTGTTAGACACAAATACTGAAATCAGAAATACACCCAGTCATGTAAAGCTCTGTCAGTACATATGCCCATATACCAACACCAAATAACCAATTCAGTTTTCCCGATATGTAATCATTCAAAGATTTGAATGGTTCTGCTGCCTTGGTGCTGGTTGGCAACAAAAGTACATATATCATTATTTGTATCCTCCTGAAAAAATGCAACACAGAGAGACAACCAATGTTATCTTGTCAACATTGGCAGACTTATCAACCTGTGTGGCACACCACAGTGACTCATTAACCTTCAGTGCCAAATGTATCTTACTATCATTTTCTATCTCATCAATTCATCTAGTTATGCTACTTGCTGAAGGAAGAACATGTAACACGTTCTGAGTTGCAACCTTTCATAAATGTTCATGACAAGTACCCTTAGCAGCAGGCAGGGTCAACTCTTGACCAATAGTAAAAGCCATTTTAGTTTTAACAATGCAGTTAGACACTAAGAATGAAGCCCTTTGTGTGGACACATTTGATGATATGGTGGGCTTCAATAATTGCTGTGTTCTTCATGTTCACATTTTTTTCTTTTGAAAAATTCAAACTCTTGCCTTTTAATTCAGATACTCAGTTTCCATGTGGCAAAACACTTTCAAAAGCTTTATTGGATGGCCAGTTGCTACATATTATACAATACATATTTTCATTTAAATTCAGCTTTCTTTTGGACAACACTCGCAGAGTCTTCTGCTATGTCATCATTGACACTTTTCCCCTTTTCAATAAAATTCTCCAGTGACATTTGTATTTTACTAATTTTTCTATGGTTAGGTTGTGAACTTCCCTGAGATGCGACTGCAACATGTGTGCAGTGCAGTATAAAGGCACAGAGTGAGGTGGTAAATAAAATAATTGGCAGGTTACTCAGACTAAAATAAGTGTCAAATTCTGATTTAAAGCTTGCCACCAGATGTAGCTATACAATTAAAGAATACCAATTCAACTGCACTATATAGCCTGCCAACTATGCAGTTTAATTGTTACTAGCCACTCATTGATAGGGTTTTGATATGAATCTGAAAGCAATTCATTTATTATGGTCTCTGTGCAGTCAAACTTCTATGTATTAATCTCTATTTGTAGTCTCTCACCAGCGCTAGCACTTCTGCCTCAGTTCCACCTCAGATCACTAGGTGTTAAAATTCCATAAGGAAAAATACCTAGATCCTTCTCATGCACAGCTCACAGTAGTTTGTGTTCTTCTGGGAACCTAATGCCACTGCTGATCTGACGGGAGGTGAGGCTCCAGCAGTAATTCGAGCAATGGGGAATAACTAACTGCAAACACAGATGAAACTTTACTCACTCTCTAGCTTGCCACTCAACTCTTGTAAATCCTGATTCTGAAGAGAGGCCTGGGGTTTGTTACCTGTGATTTATCTAATTGTGCGTTGCAGTTATAAAATTAAAGTTGTTTATGTAAGCATCTTTTTTCTTTTTAAATTTTATTTTTAAAGTTTATTCGATTTTTATTTTTTATTAGTACATGGTTCTAGTACATAATTTTCATATTCTTCATGGAGAGTTGGTCCATGTATATTACACATCTCAATTCTTTTTTAAACCCTTCCCTCTTCTCGCACTTTTTCTCCCTCCATCCCTTGGTCACTTTCCCATTTGCAAAAAGAAAAATCAACCTCCCTTTTTCCTATTATTAGTCTTTTATTTCACTTTTTATTTATATTTTGAATTTATCATATAACAGAAAATATACGATACTTAAACTTGTGTGTCTGATTTATTTTACTTAACATTATGATCTCAAGGTGCATCCATGTTCCTACACATGACTAAAGTTTAACCTTATTATGCGAGTGGAATACACCATTGGGTTAATCATAATACTGTTCAATTACCTGAGTCCTGTATTTTTTTAATTACTTTTTTATTTTTTGTTATTTTGTCCTTTTTGAGACAGGGTTTCACTATACAGTTTAGGCTAACCTTGAATTCATTTTGAGCCCAGGCTGGCCTCAAAATCCAGCTATCGTCCTGCTTCAGTGCTGAGTGCTGAGATTACAGGCATGTTCCAATATGCCTAGTGAGCCCTATATTTTTAAAAAGATAGCGACATTTAAATAATACTTACTTTGTCTTCCAGGAAGCAATTTACTATAAAGACTCATATTTTCTTAATGATTTACATACATAAATAAGTCTCCTAGAAACTCTCAAACTTGCCTAGTACTAAGATTTTCTGCCTTTTGGGAAGGGTGTTAATTTTATGGTCAAAATATTTTTATTGCATAGTCCTTCTTATACTGCAATAATATTTTTAAATAAAGTGTCTCTTTACCTAAGTTTTCACTACTTTTACTTGACAGCCATGTATAAAAGAAAAATTTTTGAAGCCAGAATGTTTGCTTTATTTTATTTTAGTGATCACTGAATAGTCTCATGAATTAGGATGTTCCTAGATTGATTGAAACAATTGCATAAAACAAATAAGTGAATGAAAGTCAAAAGTTGTAATGATTTTTTGGCTGGGTTGCAAATGACCTTTGATTAGCCTTATGTACACTAAAGTTCTTTTATAAATTATGCTGAAGGAAAATGAATACCAACTCGAATTAGTCAATTTTAAGGCCGCTTTTGAGATGTATTATTTGACATACATTCTCAGAAATTAGCATTTTGGTAAAGCCTTTATTTGTTTAAGATGCCTGTTAGTCGAAGAGCCAGTCTGTACAAATGGATTAACCTATTGACAATGACTTTCTAAATCTAAATCCATTGAATAACAAGTACTGAGTGTGTTTACCTTCCTAATTCACCTCAATTCACTATGAATCTGGCTTTCTTAAAAAAGTTCAAGGTGCATAAAGGGACGAATTTCAATAGGAAGACACAAAAATTTGATACTATGCAGAATTGGGTTTGTTGAATATAAACACTCAGTATATTATGTGAACATGTATTGTATAAATGAGTAATCATTCAAAAAAGAGCTTGTTTTTAGCTACTTTATTTTTTAGTTAAGCACTAGCTTATTATACATTCTTTTAAATACAACACTATATACTGAATTTTAAAATGTCACTGCATGAAAAGACCAATACACCATTTATATATTAACAATTTCCAGGAATGTTTTGATAGTTTCTACAGAGTAATGCTCCTTTTGAAAAGTGCCTCCTTCCCAAGAGAGATGGAAGGACTTGTAAAATTTGATTTTGACTTTTTCCTGGATAACTCCTTTCTTGATTTGACTTATGCTCTTTAACCAAAACTAAATTACATTATACATGGATGGTACATTTTTGTATGAGTCATGCTCTTGTCCCTAGGAATAAACACTCAACTTAAAGGAAGACACGTTTGATTTGGCTTGCAGTTTCAGGAGATCCAGTCCACATTCAGCTGGATCTAAGGCAATAATGTCACAGAAGGATGTGGCAGATAATGATGGTAGCCAAGAAACAGAGCAGAGGAACTGTACCAGAGAAAAGGATGTGTTCAAGGGTTCCCAAGACATGTCTTCACAACAGACCCAGAAACTCTTTGAAGTGTGTCCTACTAGTCTGCTGCACAGCCTGCCAGCTAATCAAGGTGGCAATGCACCTTCAGTTACATCCCATTCCTTGTTAATTTGATATCCAAACACATCTCTTTAAGCCATACTAATCTCCAAATAAACACAAGGTCATAGTTTTGCATAACATGATATAAATATCCCATGTAAAACCAAAACAAAGCATTCCAATCTTGAAGTCTTAACAGTTCCATTATTTTTTCAAAGGTCCAAATCCAACTCTGCTTTGAGATTCAAGGCAAACTCTTGCTTATTAGCGTCTATATAAATCTAACATGTTACACAATCACAGAGTAAATTTTCCCATTCCAAAAGTGAGTAATATGGGTAATAAAAGAATAAGAAAACAAGAAGACTGAAACCCAGCAGGACAAATACAATTTCCTGTAGCTCCATGCCTGGCATCTAAGCCATATTGTGGGAAATAAGTGCTCGAGAGGCCTTGTGGGCTCCAACTGTCTAAGCTTGCAGTTTCAGACCACAAAGTCACTCATTTGAATTGGCTTTGCTCTATGCCTGTGGCATTTTTATCACACATTTTCCACATGTATTAGTTACGTTTTTCATTGCTGAGATAAAATACCCAACACTCACAAGTTTAAGGAGGGAATGTTTATTTCAGCTTCCAGTCAGTAAAGGTTTTAAGTCCATAGTCAGCTGGCACCAAGGTAGGTTGGGATGCCACAGAGCCATGGCATAGTAGAAATAGTCCACAGCAAGGGTGACAGGAATTGGAAAGCACTGAACAGCCATGTTTTTGTTATTTTTCACTTGTTGCTGAGATAAAATCCCTGACGCCCAAAATTAGGGAAGGAAAGGTTTATTTCTTATAGTTTTCTAGAGAGTTTCAGTCCACATTTAGTTGACTCCAAGGCAGTGAGGCATGGTGGTGGCTGCCATTCATGGAGGCCACAAACAGCAAGCACCCTGGCAAGAGAGAAGGCGGATGGAGCACGGAAGTGCAAGAGTAAGACCCACCTTCCCTTATATTGTGTCTCAGCTCCAACCCTTGGCATGTGCAGTGCTCACATTGCCAGTCCCAGCAATAGACAACAAACTGAACACAAGCACTAGACTCAGCCCCATCAAAAGTATGAGGACTTGGGGGGACACAGCATACCCAATACATTCCACCCCTGGACCCTCAAGGACTCATGTACATTCTTAATACAAAAGACATTTAGTTCATCACTAAGGGTTGCCAAAGTCCTAACAGTTTCAGCATTGCTGAAAAGTCCAAGTCCCAAATCTCCTTCAAAATCTATGGCAAACTCTTATCTGTAGCCCCCTGTACAAACGAAAATGAGATTAAGCACTTCCAACATATAAAGGCACAAGGTAAACATTACCATTCCAAAAATTACAAACAGGGGAATACAAAGCATTGTAACCAAAGCAAGTCCAAAATCCAGCAGGGCAAACATTAAGTCCTGGAGTTCTCTGCTCTGTGTCTGAAGCAATCTGGTTGCAAGCTCCAAAAGGCTTGAGTGACTACACCCCCACAGCACTTTCAGGGGTCTTAATTTCCACAGTTTTCCTTGGATGATCCGTGTTCCTTGGCTTCACTCTTACATCTTTACATATTGCTCTCTACAGGTGAGGCGGAAGTTGCCTTAGCCTTTTCTTGAACTTAAAACCAGCGCCACGTGGATGCCACTAAGATCTGCTGTAGGCTGGAGCAGTAGCTAGGCTTTCCTCTTTCTTGGCTGTAGGGGTTGACTGCCTGGATCACTGAGCTCTCTGAACCTGACTGTGAGGAACAGCTTCTTTATGCCGCCACCATTCTGGAATCTGGTGTGGCCACCTCCATTTTGGGACATGGTATGGCCTCTGTCACCACTCTGGGACAAGGCACTCTGTAGCTTTTTGTTGCCACTCCAGGACAGGGCACTCTGCAGCTTTTTGTTGCCATGCTGGGACAGGGCACTCTGTGGCTTTTTCCTCCAAGCAAACTCTTTCAACTTTGAAGGCCTGAGGCTGCAAAGGGTGGAGGCCCACTGCTTCCCAGGATGCCCCCAGGCCATCTTTTTCATTCTTTTGTTTCTTCTCAGCAATCAAGGTCTTAGCTCCATCTTTAAAGTCCACAGCTTCCTGGCCAAACTCACAAGGTTTTAAATCACCATGCCGGGCTCCTTGCTCTTTATTCACAACATAAATCTGGCTACGAGTCCCCAACAAAAGCCAGGCCTCCATTTCATTATTTGGTTGCCTAGAGATTTCTTCCACAAGATTAGTAAGTCCATCACCCTTAATCTCAGTCTCAGGCAAAGTCTCTGGGCACGGGCAGAATGCAGACAAACTTTCTGCCAACCCATAACTCATCATGTAGAGTCCAACACCCAATGTCGTCATGCTTCCCAGCAGAAACCTCCTGAGCCTGGTCTTTACCGGCAGGTTTCCTATCAGACTTCTGGTCTCCTAGGCTCTGACCACAATCTCCCATACAGGACAACCTAAACTGTTCCAGCTCTATGCATGTAGGTGACATCTCTGAACCTTTCCAAACTTTCCCTGCAAGCCATTTCCAAAGTCTCTTGAACCACTTGGTCAGGAATAGTCACAGCAACAACCCCACTCCTCTGGTACCAAATTCTGTCTTAGTTACTTTTTACTTGTTGCTGAGACAAAGTACCTGACGCCCAAAATTAGGGAAGGAAAGGTTTATTTCTTACAGTTTCTTGGGAGTTTCAGTCCACATTTAGTTGGCTCCAAGGCAGCAAGGTGTGGCGGGGGCTGCTGTTCATGGAGGCCACAAGCAGCAAGGATGCTGGCAAAAGAGAAGTTGGACAGAAGCGCGGAAGTGCAAGAGGAAGACCCGCCTTCCCTTACACCGTATCTCAGCTCCACCCCTGGGCATGTGCAGTGCTCACATGGCCAATCCCAGCGCTAGACAACAAACTCAACTCAACACTATACTCAGCCCCATCATTAGTATGATGACTTGGGGGGACATAGCATACCCAGTACAAGCCACAAAAGCAACAACAAGTCTACTTTGTTTTGGTCCCCCTTATTCCATCCAGGCTACACCCTGTTGATTATTTCCATCCATACCCAGGGTGGGGCTTCCATCATCTATACCGTTAATCCAAATTAACCTGCCATAATACAGCCACCTTCAAAACTCTCCACCTACAGCCACATGAGTCTATGGGGGACTTCTAGACATAAGCCATAATACCATGCTACAGACATTTCTGATTTCCTGGGGTTCCCTCTGCCCCTAAAGTTTTGTTCCCACAGCTTCATGTATTACCCTCTAATGTGTATCATGCTTGACATCACAGGACTTCCCTTGAAATAAGGGTAGAAGCCTTTCAGAACCCACAACTCTTACTTTCTGCATACCCACAAAAAAGAGCATTATGTAGATGATGCCAGGATCTGTTGTCAGTATAAGTGGTAGCCAGGACTCCTTTGACCATGACTTCAGTGGCCTTTGAACACATGGATAGATAATCATAGGGAAATGCATTCCAAGGAATAAATTTCTTACCGTACCATTTTCAAATGGGGCTCTCAGGGACTTTCTTCTCAAAAACACTTACAAACTTTTGGACACTTGAACTTTTTATAGGTGAGATATTGTTAATTCACTCTCAAAATATTTATCTTCTTGTCCTTGTACAAAATACTTAGTTTCTTTTATGATACTAATCACTTTGGACTCTAACTTTACATGCAGGTCCTTCTTGGACAACACTACATTTTTAAATTTTTACCATTTGGTTTTTTGCCCCCAATTTGCCATATTAATTGACTGAAAGCATCCAGCAATACTCAAACAGCAATATCCAGCCAACATCCTGAATTTTAGACCACTTTGAAATTTTCTCTACCAAGTCAATTAGCCCACTACCCTAATCTCAGTTTTCAAAAAAGTCTCAGGACATGCACAAAATTTGGAGAAAATTTCTCCTAGCATGTAATGGAGCTCTTTTTCCCATTTGAAACTTCCTTTTGCTTTAATGATTCATATTCCTAACACCATTTTGCCCTTCTGAACTTCTTCCAAAATTACCCATAAAGCTCTGCTTATAGCATTTTAAGACTTCTTTAGCCCATACCTCCAAACTATTTCAAAAGATTCTAAACCACATGGGCAGGTATGGTGATGGCAATGGTTCCATTTTCAGTAACAATTTTCTGTACTAGTCAGATTTCCCATTGCTGAGACAAGATACTCAACATTCTCAATTTAAAGGAAGAGAGGTTTACTTTAGCTCATGACTTTAGTGAACTCTAATCCATGGTTGGTGGACTCTAAGGCAGAAACATTAAGGCCAAAATGTGTGGCAGAGCAAAACTTCTTTCTTAATGACAGGTGGGCTGCAGAGTAGGGAAACAGTGATAGAGAGAAACTGGCGAGGTACTAGTTATATACCCCAGGACAAGCCTCCAAAACGCATACTGACACTTTCAGAAATGTGGCCCAATGATCCCCCAGGTGGCTCCCAAACCAACCATGTTGACACAATGTACCTTAACCACTACAATATTCTATTTTTTGTTACATCACATCCAAGAAAATTTGTCAGGACTCGTCACATAGAACAATATTGGATGGTTTTGGAAAGTAAAGATTTTTAAAATTTCAATAACTAGCTTCTTATATAGAAGCCCTAGGTCTTCTAAAAAATATTGAGGAACTATAAACGTGTCTCTTTCTATAACGGTAAAAGAGATTTTGTAGTACTTTTTCAACTCAGTGATAACTATCTTAGTGCTTATGAGAGAAAACCTAGAGGTCTGTCTTTGAATAATAATTCTTAAAGATTTCTACAGAAATGAAATCAGAATCATTCCCCCCACTTGGTAGACCCCGTTATAATATTATGTAGGTTGCATTATGTACTTGGTTCATTCAATTCTTTCCTTTTTACAGTATTGGATTCCACACAACAGAGAGCACAGAGTTTATGTTCCAACATACAAAGAAAAGGGCACTAGTAAAGTTCAAGACAGGGAATATTACATTTCACATTTAATGATTAAGTTGTGTACAATGCCTTCCATACATAAAGTTGATACCACTGAACTCCCTTGAGTAAAGCATGCACTTTGAATTATTTTCCAGATAAAGAGACATGGCTATATTAAGCTCTTCCTTTTGAAAATTTTCACATGATTTAGAAACCACCAACCCACTATGAAAGGTGGAATCTGTGATCCCAGGAGAGTGATTTTTATAAGCAAATTAGCTCTCATAGGGAAAAATTCAGAAACTTGCTTTTTGCTTTTGTATTGTTTTTGGCACCATGTTATAGGAAGTTGCATAACTGAAAATGTGATTGTCATATGACTGAAAAAGCATATTAGAGGCTATTGCTTTTTAAATAAACAGTTGTTTTCAAGTATGTCTTACTAGCAGTCCATAGATTCTGTGATTTTTAGTTTTTTAAATGACATTTAGAAACTTTAAAAATAATGAAAAATTTGTAAAATTTACAAAATCTAGTTACAAAATTTGATGGAATTCCAAATAACTATTTTGTAAATTATTAAATTAATCTTTTGCACTTTCTACAATTGTGAAACTTCAGAATTCCTAATTTTACTTCAATGAGATGTATAAAATAGCACTTACACACACACACACACACACACACACACTCATGAAGAAACCCCACATTTTAGGCCTTTTACTTGGAAAGTGCCTAAATAAAATTTCCCCATAGGTGTTCGGTTGCACTGAGCCCCAATGAAGAATATGGTTTGCATTGTGAACTACTGTACTTAAGGGGAAAATAAATAGGAAATGAAGCACTATCCAGTTTTGTCCTTCTGTGTCTCATATTGCAGAGAGAATGTAGTATCTCTTGATGCAATGTTGAAATCAGTAACAGTTTTGCTGACAAATCATGAGACACCAGCATTTTATAAGTCACTGCTAGTGCATAAAAAATACACTAGCAGAGCAACTCTATGTCAGTAAAAGTAGCAGAACAACTCTATGTCAGTAAAACTTTTGCAAATATTAAGATACTCTTCAATTTAACCATGCATGTTTATATAAGACAAAACAGCAATCAAATTCCACTTGAATAATTTCCAGTAAATTACATCAATGTTTTCATGTACCTATACATACATATAAATTTTTAGGGAGATCATAAGTAATGGGAAGTCTAGCTCTCTTTTTACTTTTGTAATATAAATGTTTTATTCATTAAGATACCTTATTTTGTAAATCTGAACAATCTATTACATTGGCCTTGTTTATAAAGCTATAAATGTACTGGATAAATGCAAAATGTTATCTGAGAAAGACCAGTACAAATCAGGCATGAGGAAATTTTTCAGTTAGTTTTAAGATGCAAGAATATTTTTGTAAATGAATACATAATGATGAGACCTCTATGTCTTTCTAGTGAACTGTTGGATCAGAAAAAAGAAATGACAATGTATCATACTGTAAAGTATACTGGACTCTAGATGTTAGTACTTCAGAGTAAAATGCTGTATTTACCACCCAGTAGTTTATGACATCTATTTTTATCATCATTTCCATCAATATATTTATGTCAAATAAAAAATTTTATGTTACTCTTGTAAGTGGGAGAAAAGGGACTTGAGCATGTGCTTCTTTTAAGATTTGGGTTTGAAGCACGATAATGTCAAAACACAGCTTACCTTAGTGTCATATTTAAACTACAAAATTTGCAATTGCAGTCAAAAGAACTTGCTTAATTACTTCTTTGATAGTGAATCTTAACTTTGCTCATGAAGAGTCAGTCTTTTAAATGAATTCCGCAAATTAATTTTTGGTAGTAAGTGATATCTGTGATAATTAAATCATAAAATTGTCAAAATCAAAATAAGTCATATAAGTCATTTTGACTCTTCAGTTGAGAACACAGAAAGTTTGGAAAACTACTGATATTGTCTTCACATTAAACATACAGTGTAATTCAAGATACACATCAGTTTGTCTAATGTGGACAATAAAAGTGAGCAACTAATTTAAAATTCATGTTTTATTTCTGCAACTCAATAAAAAGGAAAATCACTAAAAGACAGATGACCTGAACTACAGTCATATCCAACTTTAATTGTATGCTATACCTAGGAATTTTGAATCAAATCTCTTAGATACCGATCCTGAGTGTGCTTCATAGGCATTCATTTTTAAGATTGATTATTCCTGTGTTATATCTCATTAGATCTAACAAGACAGCTCCTTTAGAAAAAGTTCTACAGTGCAATGTTCCATGTCTCCAGAGAGGCAAGTAACTACACAGAGAAATTGTCAGAAATAAAGTCTGACTTTTTCTATAATTTTATGAGACAATTCCTGAACATTTCATCTTTTATCAAAACCAATTAAGTAGAGCACACTTATATTGAATTTGCTGTTACTTTCAATATATTAAGAAATGGAACAAATTGAATGTTTTTGAAATTTAACATGCTCAAAAACAATTTTTATATACCCAGAAAAGACTAACATTCAAAGTGTGATTAACATTTAGTTTGAAGCAACAAAATTAATTTAATTAAAAATTGTAGTATCCAGATACTCACTTTCTTAGTATAGTAAACTATGCAAAGCACTCTTTTGCTCTACCCACTATGTTACCTTAACATGTTTTCACACCATACTTCTAATTTTCCTATATTTCACTCTTTTATTGAAGTATGTCAACCAGATTTTGGAAAAGTGTAATGGGCAAAATTGAGTATTGAAAGCAAAAATATAGAAAACCTGATGAAGTCTATTGTGAATCTTTCAATCCAATGGAAAAGACACACAAATAAAGCATACTCATATACACACAGAAACCTACAAATGACAAAGACTCAAAAAATGTGCATAATTAGCAGGGGATTTAACTCAGTGGCGCAAGTGCCTGCCTGGCAGGAGCGAGGTTGTGAATTCGATCCTGCGTACAAAAAAATGTACATAATGATAATGATACTGGATATAAATATATATTAGACTACATAGAGATTAAAGTGTTGTCAGAAAATACCTATATATCATCAACTGGTCAATATTTCTGCTGCATTATTACTATTATGAAATCCCATTTGTTCACTGGCAAATCAAGCACCACAGCACATTAAAAAGATCATTCACCATGATCAAGTGGGATTCATCCCAAGGATACAAGAATGGCTCAGCTTGTGCTGATAAATACACGTGTTACACCACATCAACACAATGGGCAAAAACTTTATGGCCTTCTCAATGGATAGAAAAGGAATTTCAATATAACTTCATGATAAAAATACTGAACAGATTAGTTTTAAAAGTAATGTATATAAACCTAATGAAGACCATTTATGATAAAACAACATATTCTTATTGAGTCATGTAAATTGATGTGTGCACTTGAAATTATATGGGATTGTACAGCTTTTAGAAAGGAAGATAGGAGAGGGGAAAATAATTTCATGGCTATGGACAAATAACAAACTACTTTCATAATTGATTTTTTTGGAGGGGAGAAAATAGTGCTGAGGGAAAATGTGTGAGTGACATAGATCCTGAATTGGAACAGAATCTTCCAGAAAAGTCTAAAGTCTAGTAACATTGGCTGGGAAAAAGTAAAACAAAAAGCTAAGCATATTGTAGCAATGTTAATGGAGAGATTGCAGTATAAAAGGCTCCTGTTTAAAGACATAACATAAGTTCAAAATACAATACAAAACTGTACTTATCAAAACCAAATGATGATGATACAAAAAAGGCATGTAGACCAAATACAACAGAAAATAAAGTCCAAAAGTCAGCCCACGAACTAAAGCAATATGATTTTCAAACAAGAATGTAAGAGATAATATATTCTTTTCAATAAATGGTGCTGGTAAAATTGGATATAAAATGCATGAGAGTGGAACAAGATCTCTTTCTTTCACCACATAAAAATATTAAATCAAAATGGATAAAGGTTTATGTACAAGACAGCAAACTATGAAATTACTAGAAGAAAATGCTCCTGGACATTGGCATGGGCAAGAATTTTTTGAACAAGACTCCAAAGCATAGGAAAGGAAAGTAGAAACAGAAAAGCATGATTACATGACACACAAAAGTTTCTGTGCATCAGTTAACATTCATATAACAAATAAATGGAAGCAAATAAAGACTCCAGCAGCTGATAAATTTTTAAAAATGTGGTACATATACAAAATGCAAAACTATGAAGCCATAAAAGGAATGAAATTCTGGCACATTTAATAGCATAGATGAAATTGGAGTTCACTATGCTAAGTGAAACAAGACAGACAAAGAACTCTAAGTACCACATGATGTCACTCAAATGCAAATTCTATGAAAGATTACATAAGAAAGAAATAAGAGTAAAATGTTGGTTATCACAGGCCAGGTAGATTTGGGGGAAAATGGTAATTAATGGATATGAAATTATAGTTAGGTAAGAGAAAGAAATGTTACTGTTCTTGGTAGTATGGTGAATATAGATAATGAAACACCATACTGCATATTTCTTTAAAATCTAGAAAAAAGAAATTTTAAATATTTCAACCATGAAAAGATAAATACTTGAAAGATAGATATGTTTATACTTATTCAAATATTGTATAACCTATACATCTATTGAGTCGTCACCATAACCCATAAATATTTGCAATCACTACATACCTGTTAAAAATACAAAAAAATTAAAAATGACACCTGCAACCTTATATAAACTTGATCATATATTGGTAATAGATATTATTTTGTGAAAATGATGACTAAGGCTTTTATGAGAAGCTCAAATTTTGAAGTCCTAGCATTCTTACTGATTATCATTCATTGAAAGTCACTACTGACTGCAATAAAAAGTACTTTGAAGGAAATAAATGATTTAAGCTGTTAAAGGGAATGCTAGCAAGGCTCTAATTAATGAGTTTGCTAATCGGTCTTTCCAAATTGAATCATTGCCTGCTTTGTCTTGCAGCTAAATGCTGAGAAGATATTAGCTTCATCGAATGATTATAAGATGTCATGAAATGTTTAAGTATATCAATTTTGTAAAACAAGTAACGATATGAAAAGAGACATTTTTTGTAGAAAAATTTTTTTCAGACGGAGTCCATTTGTAATGTAACAGAGAAGAAAAGAATCTTTGATCCAAGCAGAAAATATTAGCAAATGGAGGCTAAAACATAGTAAATTTTACTATATACTTTTGTCGACTGTATTAACCATGTATGTTTTTTTTGTTTGTTTGGTTTTTTTTTTTTTTTTTTTTTTGAGACGAGGTCTTGCTATGTAGCCTAGGCTGACCCTGAACTCACTATGTAGCCCAGACTGGTCTCAAACTCACTGAAATCCTCCTGTTTCAGCCTCCTGAGTACTGGGATTACAGGCATGCACCACCACACCTCGCTACGTTTTATAATTTAGATGACATATCCATATGTAAAAATAAATAATAATTTCTTCTAAACCTAATTATAGACCCTAAACCCATTGTTTCAAATTAACCAATGATGATGGATTCTTGCATGACTCATAATGTCTGCCATATGATTATTATATACATATATGTATGCATGTATTTTAAAATATTTTTAATTCAATGAAATCAACTATACTACTTTGGTAATTCCTATTTTGCACTCACCATATCCTTTATATCACTTAGTGCAAATTTTTATATCTACAGCAAAATCATTATAATATATGTACTTTGTCCTTCTAATATCATATTCCCTGGAAGTGTCTTCCTGGAAATGTTTTCTTTGGACTATCTGAGGTGTGGATAGAAGTACATGCATAACCTTGCCAAGATAATTTTCTATTGGCATAGTAAATAATAGCTTTCTCACCCAAAAATACATTTGATGACAACAGACACTTCATGGTGATTTTTGGTCTGTCACTGGCATTGTTGGTGTAGTAAAGTAGAAATGGTCATATTTTGTGGTGTTTTCCTAAATAATTGTCTGCTAGATAGAGATGGTTATGTTTTCTCATGAAGCTAAAATTCCAAGATGGTATTTTAAGAAAAAGTATGAAGATTTTCAGTAATGTAAAACTGAAATAGTTTTGAATGGTTCTTTAATATAAAGGCTTTTATTCATGAAAGAGGGAAATAGTGAATAATAGCATGATTTACTGAAAGGACATCTCAGACTGAACATGAAATTTAAATCACTAAGAGCTTGTAAGTTCATGAATTACAGAAATATAATTTGGAAAACAGAAAGAAGGGCTTTGGAAAATGGCTAATGCAATGTGAATGATGCATAGTATGTGATTGGTCTCTTATGTTATTTTAAAACTTCCAGTAAATGGAGCACTTTTTTAGCAGTGAAAGTCAAGACAAAGAGTGAAATTGACTATGTGATTACAAATGAAATAGCATTCTTATCTATGAGTTCCAAATGAATAGGAGCTGATTATTCCTATGGTTTTCGATTTAAGAATAGTAATAACACTTTTAATATTTCAATGGACTTCTATTTCAAGCATATATGACCAAAAATGAAACTTGAATAGTAGAAAATAATGAAAATTACCAGTAGACTTTACCAAAACAATAGAATGCAAACCAAATTGATTTTTAAATCCTTGATATATTATTTTCTTTATTATTTCTAACAAAATTAAAGCTATGTAATATTATAATTGACAAACCAGTTACAAAATTCATCATGAAATTACAGTGCTTAATATTTTCATAGCCAGGAAAAAAACCCTATATGTCACATAATTGGAAAAATGCCACAAATGTCACAGATCCACACATCAATTAAAAAAAACATTTCAAATTTATGGATAGGGAAAATGATAACCACTACAACAAAGCATAACAGTTACAAAAAAGAATTCTTCATGATTCTCAGCAAACAAGCAGAACCAATTATGATTATTTCAAAATCATTTCATTTATGGATTGATCCACCAAGCCAAATAATGCACTAATGTTATATGAGTAAGATTTAAAAAAAAAATACTTTGTCTTGCCTTCAAGATGTTAAGCCAAGTGTGGTGAGGCATGCCTTTCAGTCCAGTTCTCTGGAAGATGGGTGCAAATTTTAGCTTTTTCTGGGCAACTCAGATACCTACAAGGACACTCTTTCAAAATAAAACAATACAATAAAATTTAAAAGGGCTGGGGATGTAGTTCAGGCCCTGTGTTCAATGTCAGTACTACACACAAACACATAAAAAATATTTTAAAATTAGTAGGAATGAAAAAGTTAACTAAGAAACACTAATAATATAGCTAACTTCCATTTGTCTCTCTATTCCCTTCCTTCCTTCCTTTTAGAAGCTCTTAGTTTATTTAAAAGGAAGATTTGTGCTAATATTGATTGGAGAATTTTTTATGCTCATATCTTGTATTCTGAGTAACTACTTTGAAGATGTCAGAATGCAATGCATTAGCTATTGTTATTCTACTATTATTTCTATGAAATTCTGGTTTGCCTTCTTTTCATTAAATTTTTAAAGATTATAAAAGAGAAAAAATACATAAATGAATGAAATAAATAAAAATACAACATGGAATCAAACACTATTATGAAAAAAGAGAAAATAAAATTCTCAGATGAGGGAAATTTTGCTTTCAGTTTGTTACAATGTGTAGTTTTGGGGAGCAGACTCAGAGGTAAAAGTTTATGTGTCACAATTCTATTAAGGTGTTCTCTCACACTTAACATTTGTTGATGGAAGGGATGAAAAAATACAACAGGGAGTAAAATTGACATGCAAAAATTGACCTCAGAACAAAAGCCTCAAGCGACCTCTTGGATACTTACGAAACTTGAATAGTCCTTCTGTTGTTTGGTTTTAGGCTGGGGATATAGCTCAGTGGCACAACTTCCTGCTTTCATGAGTAGGGTTGTGAGTTTGATTCCCAGTACAACAAAACAGAATTGTCTGCTGTTTTGATGAGGGGGTTTGCATTTGTATTTAGTATTTACAAGCTATTGAATGCAGAGAAATGACTTTGAGTGAGTAAACTCTCTTCAGATTAGAGTACTTCTTGGATAAGAATGTCAGCTAACATCCCTTCTAGCAGTTGTGCCAGGAATAGGCAGTCGCTCCACTGGAAGTGGGGAGATAATGGGAAACAGAAGACAGTGTCCAATACACATTTGAAGAACTCAAGGGATGACATGTCTCACCCAACCCAATTATTTATATGTGATAAAATGAGAAGTTAAATGTCTTTTTCCACATGGCTAGAGATAAAATTAAAAATAGAATTGGTTCTCCTTTCTATCACTCATCCTACTTCAACTAAAATTTTCATTATGCAGAGCCAGTAGTAGCAAAAATAAATAAAATAAACCAGAACAAAAACTAAAGTTGTAGCATTCAATTTCTTAACAAAAGGACAACAAAAATTTTCAGTTTAAATATCCCATCACTTTATAACCAACTGACATCTAAATATAACTTAAATTTAAATAACATTTTTAAAAACTGTGTGTAACATTGGCAAGAAACTGAGACTCGGTGGGAGAATAACAAATACAACTCCCATCATTCCTCAGCACTGATGTGCAACTTTAGATTTCTTTGTAAATCATAGCAGATTAGAAATCTCTAAGTCATTCGTGATGCACACATGAATGCATCCAAGTACCTATTCATACTAGTGTCATGGTTTTGATTGACCTGTTCAGATTAATCTAGAAAGGAAGCATAAACTAATATACTGGCTATTGTTTTCTCTTTACTGAATTGGAATGCTTTCTGCAATGAGTTGTCAAAATATTATATTCCTGTGCAGAATGACTTTCTGCCACAAAGTCTGGGGATATGATACCAGTATTCCTTTGTGTTATTTTTATAGAACACTTTACCATGATTTTTAAAACATAGACTATTGAAAATCTATCTTAACCATTTATCCTATAGTGGCTCCTTTTTATTCTTTTACTACCTCTTACCAGCACCAACAAATTGTGATTTTGTGATTTTTTTTATAAATAAGTGATGCAAAACCCAGGTAGAAAATCCCAGCATGATTTATTGAACGTTCCCATAAGTTTGCACCTTTATATTCAAATCTCTTCCAATAATCATTACCAAAATCTAGTAATCATTCAATATAGTATCATCTCTTTTTTCTTAAACAGATGTCATCTATATCTCTTCTTTTATTGATTTAATAGTTTGCTAACCACTTAATTTACTACTGGCAGTTCTTCCCCATGAATAATGATATGTAATCAGTCATCTTACAACAATTATGATGTTATAATTAAATTTCTCTAAACCTACGGAAACAAGACATTCAATTTAAAATGTTACATACCTGGTGGACCTTGATATAAATTTTTCCAGTTGTTTAAAATATACTCAAAAGATACAAGAAAAAAATTGCAAAAAGTAATGCCTCAAAATACAATGTTTTAGTCAACACTAAATAAATACTAAGAGGGTTTTCTACTAACGGGAACAAATCGGATTAACAATACATATCTCTGAATTGTCCGTCTATGTTTCTTAAAACAAAGAGAATTTGGAAGCTGAGTGAAATCTTTTACTTGGCTCTTACTCTCTTGTCAATGTTTAAGAAATGCAAAATCATTCTAACATCTGTGACTGCTGTAGAAGAAAACCGACAGAAGTTCTAAGGGTGCAAACCTTTTGACTAAAATGTTATAATCACAAGAAAGTAGTTTTCTACATGTGAGGGTAGTCAAGAATTCTGAAATCAAGCAACCAATTGTTTCTTTTACACCACCAGGGTCTTCACTGAAATATATTTAAACGAAATCATGTCATTTGTAGGAAAATGGATGGCACTGAAGATCATGGTGTTAAGTGAAATGAGCTAGACTTAGAATGAAAAATATTACATACTGTCTCTCACACATAAAAAACAAAGAGAGAGAGAAAAATACTACATGAAGATAAAGAGAAGGTAGATATTAGAAAAGAGGGAGCAAACAAAGGAGAATGGGAAAAAAGGAATATTACAATTGTTTAAGAATATTATATAGATGTATATGTCAAAATTAAACTCATTAATATGCATAACAAACATGTACTAGAATATTTAAATTTATGTTATATGCACTTGAGAGACAATTCAAAACTTGGAAATCAAGAATAGGCCTGTCTGGACTATTAGAATGAGACCTCTTCTCACTCCCACATCCCAGCACAGGGAGAAAATAGAAACAAGAAAACCAAGATAGAAAGGCATTTACAGTTACCCTCTTATATAATTTGTACACTAAATTTATGAATCTTATCAAATGGATCTTCAAATCTGGAATTTCAGTTATCACTCTTCCATAAAATTTTGCTCGTACATACAATCTGATTGAATGCTCAGATAAATTGATGATAATCATGCAGCTAATTGTTTAGACATTCTTATCTTATTAATTATTTTATTATTAAATATTTGCAGTACATAATTATTACATTTATCATGCAGTATTATACATCTACATAACATATATTGATACCTCAAAAATGCCCACTTTTTAGAAGTTCCATATATCTCAGTTTTTGAAGTATGGCCATTTCAACCCTACTGGATTTGCTTATTCAGAAACAGGGGATATCTTTGTATTTTCTGATGTCATCTTCAAGCTACGTTTTCAGAATACTGTAGTTTTTATTAAAAAGTTCTTTTAGTTACATGGTTATGATTCCTAACTTTTCAATCTCTTCTAATGGTATTGTGAATGCTATGGTTTTCCAAATATCTTTAATCAATGATGTCACTATTGGTACACAGGAATATCACTGATGTTTGTGTGTCAGTTTTGTGTCTCACTACACTGCTGAATCTAATTACTAATTGTATGACTCTTTTAGTGGAGTTTTTGGCTCTTCTATGTAAGGGATCATGTTATCTACAAGGAATGATAATTTTAATTCTTCCTTTCCTGTATATATCCCAGTTACATCTTTCTCTTGTCTGATTACTCTGGATAATGTTGTAAGTACTATACAATCTCAATTGAAATACCACAGCACTCCTCACAGAACTAGAGAAAACAATCCTAAAATTCAAGTAGAACTAGCAATCCTGGATAATAAGAGAAAAGTAAAAGGCAACACAGTTGTGGATTTCAAGTTATATTACAAAACTACAATGACAAAGTCAGCATGATACTGGCAAAACCAGACCTACAGATTAATGCAATAGAATAGAGGATGCAGAAACAAATCCAAGCACAGTAAAAAGCCTGATCTTTGGCAAAGGGGTCAACAACATACATTGGAGGAAAGATTACATTTCTAATAAATGGTGCTGAGAAATGGTGCTTCCACATGCAGAAGACTGAATCAAGACTAATACCTTCACCATGTAGTAAATTAAAATAAAAATGAATCAAAGATCTAAATGTTAAGAAAGGAAAAACATAAATAACTAGAGTATAAAAATAAAAAAATAAAAATATTGAAACCATAATTGTAGACCAGAACATTATTCAACAGAACCCTAACTGCACAAGAAATAACAAGAATCAACAAAGGGAGTAATTAAATAAAGAAACTTCTACAAGACAAAGGAAATGACTAACAGACTGAAGTGACAACTTCCAGAATGGAAACAGTATTTGTGAGCTATTCCTGGACACAGCATTAATTTAAGAATATATAAACAACTCAAAAGTATTAGACCTCTCCAACACAAAAGACACAATCAAATATGGCTAACCAAAATGAATAGATACTTGTCAAAAAATAAGTATTAATGGTCACTAAACACATTAAAACATTTTCAACATTTGTGGTCATTAGGGAAATTTGAATTAAATCAATGCTGAGATTCTAAGTTACTCCGAAAGGAATGCCTATAATCAAGATATCAAACAATAAAAACTGCTGACAAAGACACAGGGAAAAAAGAAATCTATAATGTTGGTGGGAATGTAAACCTACTATCACTATAAAAATCAGTATGGAGATTCCTAAAAATACTGAAAATGAAAATTTGATATTTCTTTTCTAGTTATCTTCCTAAAAGTAATGAAGATATCATTTTAGAGTGAGACATGCGTATCTCTGTTTACTGCAGCAAAATTCATAATAATTATGTCTTGGAAGTCACATATATGTCCATCAGCAGATGAATAGATAAAGAAAAATATGGTACTTATACATATGGAGTACTTCTCTTCCATAAAAAGATGAAGAAAAATAGATGTATCTTGAGATATAAATTGAAATGAAATAAATCAGAAGCACAAGCTTAAATATTGCATGATTTCTTTTATATATGAAACTCAAAACATACATAAAAAAGTAAAATCAAAGACAGATAATAGGAAAGAAGGAGGTAGATATTTTGTGAAAGGAAATGGGTTCAAAAGTTGGAGGGAGTGGAGGAAGCAGAGGGGAAGGGAATGTAAAAAGAATTAAAATGTGTTACAAACATAGAACAGCACTCCACGAGGAATGTAGTCATTATGAACAGTAAACATGTTTTTAAAAAGTTTTTAAATTGGGGGAAAAGTTTTCCCTGTGAATCAGTGCCACGTGTGGGTCACTGGGTGGACAACCAGATCCTGGTCTTTTCCTGTGAGTGAGCTCTATTCATGGACTGCAGGGGAAGAGAATAAAAAGTCACCAAGAAGCAATCCCTCCCTGCAAACCAGTATGATGCACAGGCTGACAGGGGGGCAGACAGATGTTAGCCATTTCCTGTGAGTCAGCGGCATTCACAGACTGCAGTGGAAGAGAATAAGAAGTCACCAAGAAGCAAGCCCTTCTTGTGAATCAGCACTATGCGTTGGCTGCTGGGGAGAAAGCCAGATGCCAGCCCCTTCTGGCTTGGGGGCTGGGAATCAAAAAAGGCCACACTCCCCAATAAGTGACAAGCTGATCCAGAGAAACACTGGCTGTGATGATAGCTACTGAGGTAAAATACTTTTTAATGCTTGTAGTGTTTCGTGTTTCACTGATTTTGCAGGTCTAAAGCTGGTAGTCTCATCATCTATTTGGAGGATAACAATTACGCAATGTACCATCCATGGGGATCTCCTTCTGAAGGTGGTAGCCATTGTTGATTCCCTTTTGTCTTGCTTTGAAGTTCTGTATCATTGTTACTGTTTTGTTGGGTTGAAATTTTTTTTTTCTGTCTTGTTTTGTTTGATTTTATTGTGCCCAGTGGCATTGGCAGCTATTTCAAAGATAGAGGAATATATTATGGTAGTCATTTTGGATTTACTATTATCTCGTTTTGAAATTCTTTATTGCATTCATTGTTTTGCTTTTATTGGTTCTATTCTGTTCTGTTTTGTGTGAACTTTACTATGTCTGAAGGTATCTGCAGCTAATTTAAAGACAGCAACAGACATTATGGTAACCATTGTTGATTTCCTAATTTTTTGAAGTCCTGTGTCACTTACACTGGTTTGTTTTGAGTGGCTTTATTCTGTTTTATTTTGCTTGATTTTATTCTCTTTAAAGTAAAAATTAAAAAAGAGCTATATACTTATTACATTCTTAAAACACAATGAAAAGTAGAATAACATTGTATTTTTATTGCTCTTTCTTAAAAAACCAGCTACAAAAGAAAAACATCCCATTTTCCTTGACAGTGTAATAGAATTGTGATTTTTTTCCTGATGTTAACAGTTAATGTGGAATTTCTGGGGCCAATCATACCGTCTCTTTAGATATAAGTTAACATGTTCCAGGAAAGTAACATAGTGGATACCTTTCGTTGCATGAACAGAATGCAGTCTGAAATCCAAAAGCTGATGTTAGGGAACAGCATGAGAAAGCCTGAAATTCCTCCATTGTTGGCAGAAAGAGAATATCTGACAGTCAGAGACAATGCCATAAATACTTGTTTGTATTGTTTTCTCCATTTTCTTGACCGAACCACAGATAATCTCTTGGTGGTGGCAATAGAGACACAAAGACCAAACTATTTTGAAAAGTATGAAAGGGGAGGTAATCATCTAACAAAAAGCCTGTTTTTCCTCATTTTTCTCCACTGCTTCCCCAAGGAAGTGGCTGACATCATGAAATCATGTAGCAGATTAAAACCCATAAAGTTCCAGTTTTCTGATGCAGGTCAAAAATGGGTGACCTCCAGGAATAACAGAGAAGAAGAGTCATGAAGAAGTAACTCCACAAAAAATTTCATCAAATATTGGACTCTTTCTTGAATTGCAAACACATAGACTTCAAGCTATTACGAGTACCAAAGGCTGAGACCTGACAAACCAATGAAGAATAATCAATATCCTTGACTGACCATAGCATGAGAAATGACATAGACCCATACCAACAGTTACAAGAAGCTGAACAATTTCTGTATGTGTCCAAGTCTATGAAAATCATGACAGAGATATCATAATTTGATTGCTAAATGCTATAAAGCAACACAATCTTCAAATAACTTGAAGAAAACTAACATATAGTTGAACATTTTGGCTGAATCTTGTCTCCCAAAATTTCATATGTCAAAATTCGTAATCCCTACCCCATCAGAGTGTGACTGTATTTGGACATAGGATTTTTACAGAGGCATTTAATTTAACAGATATCATTTGAACTGAGCCCTAATTCAATATGAGTACTGTCCTTACAAGAAGAGAAGAAATACACACAGATATGTGTGGAAGAAAGATCATGTGAAGACACACAGAGAGGATGCTGATCTACAAATCAATGAGAGGGACTTCAGAAATAGGTACTTGAATTCATGGCCAACATAATTAACTATTAGGCAAACAAAAATAAAATTTGCCAGTAGAAAGCAGGCATATTTATTCAAATGGTTTAGAAAATTAACAAATGCAAAAACTGTAGATGATGTTGAACATCAAGGATGCACACAAATAAGAATAAAAATTACCACAATCTGTAAACAATTTGTCAGTATTTTTTTATTTTATAGAAAAAAGGTAAAATAAAATTTCAAAACAAAATGATATGAGAATAATAAAAGTTAATACACTGGATATCTTTCTCCTTTCTCCCATTGTAAGTTCCTTTTTCCCTTTTAAAATTTTTTTCCCATTTCAAAATATATGCTTCAAGCATTACTTACTCGTTCAGTTTCTCACATTAGGGAGACCATATAATGTTTACACATGTGAGTCTGATTTATTTCACTAATAAGTATGGTCTCAAGTTGGATACATTTACCTATAAAAGTCTCATGTATCCTTTTTATGGCTGTGTAGCAATCTATTGAACAAAAATATCACATCTTTCATATCTGTTCCTCAGTTGATGAGCATTTGTGTTGTTTCCAAGATTTAGTTATTACAAACTGTGTTGCTACAAACAGGGTGCACATACATTGCTATAGTATTATGTTTTCAGTTCTTGTGGGAAGATACCCAGAAGAGGAATAGGTAGGTCAAATAGGACCTCTAACTCTAGTATTTTTAGGAATCACGACTGATTTCCACGGTGGTGGTGTCAGTTTACACTCCCACCAATGGTGACCAAGGGTTCCTTTTTAACCACAGCCCCTCCAGCATTTGTTATTGGTTGATTTCATGATGATAGCCTGCTTTTCTGGAGTGAGACAGAATCTCAGTTTTGTTTTAAGTTATATCACTCGAATGACCAGTGTTGCTGAATATCTTTTTGTATGTTTATTTGCTGCATGTATTTTTTTGTCTGAGAAGTGCATAATCATCTCACAAGCCCACTTTTGGACTGGGTCTTTGAATTTTAGATGTTTGACTTTTTTCAGTACTTTATATGTTCTAGATAGCTGTCCTTTTTCTGAGGGACAATTGGCTAAATTTTTTCCCAGTCTGTGAGTTGTCTTTTCACTCTGTTGGTTATTTCATTTGATGTGGAAAGCTTTTTAGTAAGATAAGATCTCAGTTGATTCTTTGAACTATTTCCCATGCAGTTTTGTTTTTGTTAATGAAGTCTCTGCATATACCAATGTCTTTAAAATTACTACTTACTTTCTCCTCCAGTAGACTGAGTGACTCTGTTTTAATATTTACATATTTGATCCATTTTGACTTTACTTTAATGCCTGATGACGGACATGGGTCTCGTTTTAGTCTTCAGTTTATAAAGGGCCATTTTTTCCAGCACCATTTATTAAAGAGGCTATCTTTCTTCCAGTGAATGTGATTGCCCCTGTGCCAAAGATAAGCTGAATGAGTGTGTTTGGAGTTGTGTCTACATCTTCTAATCTGTTCCACTGATCCTCAGGTCTATCATTTTTTGCCATTACCATGCTGAATTTATCACAGTTGCTTTATAGCATAATTTTAAGTCAGGGATTGTGATGTCTTCTGCCTTGCCGTTGTTGTCTAAAATTGCGTTTGGTATTCTATGTCTCTTCTGGTTATAAATGAAATTTAAGAATGATTTATCTAGTTCTGTGAGGTATGTTAATAGTATTTCAATTGGGATTTTTAAAAATCTCTATAACAATTTTTAGGGTATGACCATTTTCACTGTGCTGATTCTTCCTATCCACAAGCAGGAGATATCTTTCCATTTTCTGATATTCTCTTCAATTGCCTTTATCAGAGTACTGTAATTTTCAATGTGCATATCATTTACTTCTTTTATTAGATTGATACCTAAGTATTTCATTTTTTTGATGCTATTTTGAAGGACATGGTTTCCCTAATCTCCCTCAGTGAGTTTTTTGTGTACAGGAATGTCAATGATTTTTGACGGTTGACTTTGTATCCAGTTATGTTACTTAATTTGGTTACTAAATCTAGAAATCTTTTAGAGGAGTGTTTGGGGTGCTCTATGTAGAGGATCATGTCATCTCCAAATAATGATAATTGAACTTCTTTCTTTCTTGTTCTTATTCATTTTATTTCTCTCTATTGTCTAATGGCTCTAACTAATGTTTCTAGAACTATATTGAATAGAAGTGTTGATAAAGGACATCTTTGTCTTGTACCTAATTTTAGAGTGAAAGCTTTCAGTTTTTGTCCATTTAGAATGATATTGTCTGTTGGTTTCTCAGAGATGACTTTTACTAGATTTAAGTCAAAACCATGTATTTCAATTTTCTGTAGGATTTTTATCATGAATTAATGTTGGAACCTGTGAAAATATTCTTATGCCTCTATTGATCATGGGATTTTTGTCTTAGGATCTGTCAATATGGTATATTACATTTACTCATTTGTGTGTTGAACCATCTCTGAATTCCTGGGATGAATCCCACTTGGTCATAGTGTATTATCTTCTCAATGATTTACTGCATTCTGTTTACTCATATCACATTGAGGATTTTTGCATCTATGTTCATTACAGACATTGGCCTGTAGTTCTCTTTTTTGATTGGGTCTTTTTCTGGTTTTGGTATCAGGGTAATACTTGCCTCCAGGAATGAGTTAAGTAGTATTACGTCCCTCTACATAATTGAGACTAAGAAAACAATATAGATAGTTAATGAATAGAAGACTTGGTTCTTTGAAAGAATAAATAAAATTTATAAATGCTTAGCCAACCTTATCTTAAAAAGGAAAGAAAAGACTCAAATTCACTCTTTGAGCAATGAAAAGGTTGAAATTATTACAGATCCTGTGGAAATTCAGAAGATTTTCAGTGCTTACTTCAAAAATCATTACTCTCATAGGATGGATAATACAGAAGAAATGGACAGATTCCTAGATATGTATGAATTGCCAAAACTGAAACAAGAAGATATAAAAATTCTGAATAACCCAATACTAGTTAATGAAATTGAAAATATAATTACAAACCTACCAACAAAGAAAAAGCCCAGGTCCTGATGAATTTACTGTTGTCAGTTTCTTACAAATTTAGAAAATATAATTATGGCCTGGCACGCATGAGTTCCTGAGTTCGATTCCTGGTACCAAAAAGAATAAATAAGATAAAGTACAATAATGACAAGAGGTGATAAACAGACGCTTTTATATTTATGCTTGAGACATTAAAATTTGTGTTCATACAAAGACTGAATGACCTTGTTTAAATCAGATGTAAGAATATTCTCTAGTATCTGGAAATTCTGAAAATTTTTTAACGAAGTGTAAGTGTTTACATGGGCTCTGGTACATCTGTGCAATGATATACTACTCAACAATATGAAGGGAAAATTATTGATATATGCAGCAAGTTGCATGGATCCGCAAATTGACTGAGAGAAGTCATTCTCAAAAGGCTAAGTGTTGCATGATACTATTTACATGATCTTCTGAAAAAGATAAAGTTACGTTAATAGAAGCATATCACTATTTCCCATGATTTTGGTAGATAATGGACATGAGATAAAGAGATAAACGTAAGAGTTTAAAGAGAAAACATTAAAGAGTATTTGGGATGGTTTTGTATCCATGAAAATGTTAAAACTCAAAAAACTGCAAACTGAAAATTCAATTTTACTGACTGGTAATTTAAACATTAAATTTAAATATGCCACAAGAAACGCATTCATGTTTTAGGGAATATAATGAAAATAATCAAAATACATTACATAGAGTTGAAACAGAATCATCCACTAAAATAATATGTGTGTGTGATACCAAACTGACTTCTCCCCTTTAGTTGTTATTTGGAAAACACACAACTTGTATTGTATTTCTTTGTATAGGGGTTGAATAACCATCTATGCCCAAACTGCCTTTCACCAGGACATACTTAGAAATTAAAAATGTATATCTGTTATTTACAGAAGCACACTCTCCAAAGATTTCAAATATGTTGGTTTCACTGACCTGAACTTACACTAAAGTTGACAAAACTGTAGAAACTTCCATGCAGAACAGGTACAAGTATGTATTTCTTTCCATTCACGCTATGGGGCATTACAAAGCAACACGTACAGTCTTTTCCAAGCTTTTGTACACAAAGCAGATCATCCTGGACATTAAGTTACAGTTCTCCCAGAGACTTCTTATCAGGTAAACAGAAAACAATTTGCAGTATACTTCTTTGCACCAGAGATGCATATAGCTATCTATGTGCAACCTAAAGAGAGGTTAGAGGTAGATAAATAGGCAAAACTACGCTGACTAAATCAAATAAAAGCTAAATGAAAATTAAGCTGATAAAGGACCTGAACAGACTTGTCCCAAAAGAAAATATACAAAAGGCCAACTGACATATGAAAAAATACTCATCATCACTAATCACCAGGGGACTGTAAATTAAAACTACAGTGTGATACCATATCCTACTTGTAACAGTGAACTTTGTTCAAATCAATCACAGACATAAGAAGTGGTAAGTATGTGAACAAATTAGAAACCTTGTGCACTACTGGTAGGAATGTAAATTAGCATACTCATTATGTAAAATAGTATGGCAGTTCCTTAAAATTTGAAAACTAGAATTAGCAGATGACTCAATAGTCACATCTCATCCATTGAAGAGATATCTACACTTCATGTAGTATTACTGAAAATAGCCAACCTAAATGCTCAGCAGCAATCTGTGGATAAAGGAAATGCAGTGCACATACACAATGTAATACTATTAAACGTTAAATAAAGAAAAAATCCTGTTGTTCATAACAATGTGGATGAAACAGAAAGATGTTATGGTAAGTTTAATAAACAAGAATAGAAAAAAAGGTATTGTATAAGCTCAATGATATGTGAAACCTAAGAAACCAAACTCATAGAAGCAGAGTGGGTTAGAGTGGTGGTACCAGAAGCTGGGGAGGGGACTAAGGGAGCTAAGAAAAAGGGAAGATATGGGTTAGAGGTTATGAAGTCTATATTAGAAAACAGAATGAAAACATGGAGATCTAGTGTACAGTATGTATTGTGACTACAGTTATATTGTATTCTTACAAACTGAGGAAAATTTGAAATAGTCTAATAAAATAGTGTAAAGTGAGCTCATATGTATGTGAATGCACTTGATGCAGTTTTTCCACGATGTGGCTAAATATCTAAATGTCTTGTATACCGTCTTGTCAATTAAAATAATAAAAAGTAATCTATAAAAATATGCAAGAGTAATGATTTTAAGAAGACGTGGTGTCTTGGTTACTTTTTTCTCATTGTTGAGGCAAAATACCTGACATCCAAAGCGAAGCAAAAATAGGTTTATTTAACTTATAGTTTTTGGAAGTTTCAGTCCATTTTAATCCGGTTCCAAGGCAGGGTGGCATGGCTGATGGGCAACCATTCATGGCAGCTGCAAACAACAAGAGTACAGATGGCAAAAGACGGAAAACATGCCTCCTTCTGACCCTAACATTTTATGCTGGCTCCCTGCCCCTGGGCGAGTGCAGCACTCACACTATCAATTCTATCATTAGACAATAAACCAATCACAAATGCTAGATTCAGCTGCCTCCATGATTGCATGAGGTTTGGTGGGACGGCATCTGAACACAAACCATAAAACATGGTGTTATAGACTACTTGAAGCAGAAATTAATACCAAGAGTTCTAAAGGAACATTTGTTAGTATTTTATATTGATGAGGAGTATAGTTCATAACAGTTATATCTTTAAAGAGTCATTGTGGTGCCGGGCGTGGTGGCGCATGCCTTTAATCCCAGCACTCGGGAGGCTGAGGTAGGTGGAGCGTTGTGAGTTCGAGGCCAGCTTGGGCTAAAATGCCAGCGCAAGGCCGGCCTGAGCTACATAGTGCTACCCTGCCTCAAAAAACTAGGGCTGGGAGTTTGGTTCAGAGGCTTAGGCACCTGTCTGTCAGGCGCGAGACTGTGAGTTCGATCCCCAGTGCCACAAAAAAAAAAAAAAAAAAAGAGTCATTGTGGAGGTGCATACATATGTAAAGCAGAATTCCCTCAACATTCATGAAGTAAAAACTTCTAAAACTATAAAATATAGCTGTTAAATCGTAACCTGTATTTCTTTGGGTGGAGTAGACAAAATATTTAGGGACATAAAACTTTGATCAAAATTTAAAACTTAATTTTTATTTACAGAAGATCTAAATATTTTTAATGAATCCATGGTATTGAATTCATAAATTTAATATACAGGAGATTTGACATGAGAGAACGAGTTGTTAATTTTAGGTTGAATATTCAGTCCTGTAGAAATCTACCGTTCTCGGTCTACTTTAAATCTTTGAACACTCTTACTGTGGGTCATGCCCTGGTTCTAAGGATTTAAAATAAAATGGTCAGAGCTCTTCTTTCACTTTGTTCAATACAAGTACCTTAAAGAGCAGAACTTTTGGTGAGGTCTTATTTAAGGCTTCTTTTATAATTGAAAACTTGGTCCTTTGGTAAATAGGAGAAGAAGGATGAATCATTCTTTACTAAAATACTCACAGTTGTATTCTTCTTGGTCTTCTGCTACTCTAGCTAATTATAAATAACTTTTTATGTCTTCTATGTGTCACATGTTCAGATATTGAATGTTCTGTAGTGACTTCATCATGGTCTTTATGAAAAAATTCCTCTCTGCAAAATTTCTTGGTAACAAACAGTATACCTCCCATTCGAATTATTATCTCACTTCCCTTATATCACACTGTCCGAGGCACAGCTCAGAACCTCTTGCTCCTACACCGTGTTCCTATATTGTCAGTTCTTTTGGTGGGGTGCCAGTAAGCTCCCTTAAGCCTGATTACTTCCCTCCATGTCCTCTTTATCCAGTGGTATCTCAGGGCTCTTTGATTGCTTAGTTAACTTTTTATTCTGCTCTGTTAGGCACAGGAAAGTCCAAAAAATCTGCTTCTTAAGTAGACATCCAACTGAGCAATTAGTTTTTAGTTTATTTCTTTTATATAGTCTTAATGAGCCACTGTTGCTTGATACTAAGTTCTGAATGCTTGTGTCACTCGAAAATTCATATATTCATACTTAATCCCCAAAATAAATGGTATTAAGAGAGAGGGATCTTTTGAAGGTGATAAGGTCATGGGAGCAGAGTTGTTTTGAATGAGATTATTGCCTTAATTCATACAAGGTACGAAAGAGTCTATTCTCTTCTTCCTCCATAGAACGTTACTTGGAAGGCACTGTTTATGAAGAATTGGCCCTCATCAGTTACTGAATTTGCTGATTTCTCCAGAAGTGTGAGCAATAAATGTCTGTTGTCTACAAATTATCCAAATTAAGATAATTTGTTATAACAACCTAAATGGCCCAAGACACTTGGTTACAGGTTTTTGTAGGGTAACTATGCCATTCTCCCATTAATGAGACCAACAGAAACTACTATTGTTTGTCCTTCATTTGAAGAATCATGGTCTTCCTTTTTCCAGCCATTTGCAAAACACAACAAGTGAAACAATTGAGAATGGTACTTGACTGCAGCAGTTTCTGAAATCCAGATCAGGAAGTTTAGCTTATCACTTTTACAAAGTCATATGTGAATTTCTCAGAAAATGTGTTGGGAAAATTGGCTAACCATGTTAGAAAATACTGTTCTCACCATATAAAGTATAAATGTAAGAATCCATAAATTAAAAGAAGGGAATGCATGTGGAAGGAGAAATGATCTTAGCAAGATTTGTTTCCTTGAAGAAAATACAAATGAAGTAAAAAGTGCTATTAAAATCCATAATCCGTCTATACAAAGATAATAGACTATTGAAATTGTACAATATATTTTCTATGTATCCAATTTCTCTTTGTCCCTCTTTCTCTGTATCTGTCTTATTATGATTGGTTGAACTTTTCTTTCTTGCCCAGCAATCCTTCAAAAAACATCCTTGAAAGACTCCATATATTTCTCTCAATATTTGCTGGATTATCAATTGAATGGTTTTACCAAATTTTATAAAACTTGGATAACTCTGTAAGTAATTAAATTGCTTTGATATTTACTCTTTTAAAACCCACATTCTAATAGACATCCAATGCCTAGGATAAATTTTGACAAGAGAAATTTCTGTCCCAAAAGTATCATAATTTTAAGACACTCATTTTTCTTTTTTGTAATAGCAAGTTGACGTCAGAAGATGTAATAATTTATAAACATAACAATAATGTATGAAAGTTATTTTCCTTGTGATTGATGATTTATACTTCTCTCTGTTTGCCAGTATGACAGACAAAAGTTGACATTTTGCTTTAATTTTATTTTCTTTAATTTCTAAGGATCTTTAAAGTTTACTTCATAATTTTGTGTCTTTATCTTCTATCTTTGTTAAAATGTAGTTTGTATAAATTATGAGCTATCTTGGTTTCTTCCATATGACTACTCAATTTTCCCAAAACTGTTTAATAGCTAATTTTCCATTATCTGAAGTGCCATATTGTCTTAAATTAATAAATATCATATTTTAATTGTTTGTTTTTACTTTGATTCTTCAGTTTTGTAGATGCCCAGATAATTCCAGTTGCAAATCACTCAGGTATAATAAGTTTAGAATGAAATTTTTTACTCCTTTATGATTATTTTAGCCTACTTTTTATTTTCATTTATACTTATTGTAGAAATTTCCATAATACTTTCACTCACTATTGTTCCAAGCAGACCAAGTAGTTTATGATGTCATACATCATATCTTACTGATATTTTGTTGTGGAATTTATCAAAGAAAGCATTAATGTGGAGAAAAGTATTCCCTTTTAAATATTGAGTCTTCGTGTTTTAAAATATGCTACATTTAATTGTTAATTGAAATGTTTTAATCCTTATATGAAGTTTTGCTGATGTCAAAATATATCTTGCAGTAAACTTAGAAAACCCATCATATAGATATTTTTATATTTCACTCAACAGGTGTATGTAATAAGGAGTGTTATAATGCTCAGACACACAGAAAAATGTTCAAACTGGTTAATGTTTCCTGAGATTATATGGTACTATTTTATTTCATAAATGTTTTTTAACATATTAAGTGACATACAATATACTTCATTCGTTTAAATTTTGCAATTTGATGTTTTCACAATATGTTCACAGGATTGTGTATCCCTGATCAGTTTTTAGTTTTAGGAAATTTTCATAACTCTGGCAAGAAACTGTAGCCAATAGCACTTAATCCTTCTTTATCTTCAATTTCCTAGTCTTAAGAGATCATTACCCAAATTTCTGTATCTATAGATATTTGCTTATTCTGGATGCTTCATATTAATGAAATTATAAAATATGTGATCATTTATAACTGGCTGCTAATAATTCACAAATTTTCAAGGTTTGTTTGCATTTTCAGCATTACCAATACTTTGGTTCTTTTTATGATCAAGTAATATTCCATTGTGTGTGTGTGTGTGTATTACACATTACTTATAAATTCATTGGTTGATAGTCATTTGGGTTACTTTTACTGTATGACTATCATGATTAATGCTCTTATGAATACTCTTGAACAATTTTCTGTGAATATTTGTTTTCAGTTCTTTTGAGTAAACTTAACCTTAAGTGTGAAAATGCTAGGTCATATTTGAATTCTATGTTTAAATTTTTGAGGAACTGTCAGAGTGTTTTACAAAGTGATCATAGTGTACTCAACTGTATGAGATGGGGGAAATGATAGAGAAGGGAGGAGAAGGGGATAAAAATTGAAGTAGGAAATGTCATGTATGTGTATCTACTCCTCACAATGCATGAAATCATTATGTACTACAAATATGTACCAAAAAGGTAAGTAGCTACAACATTCTGTGTTCTCCTCAGCAGTTTGTGAGAGTTCTGATTTGCTTGTCAACACTTGTTTAATCTGTTGTTTTGATTATAGTCATTCTTATGAATGTGAACTGACATTTTACTGGGGTATCTTTTATTAACATTTTGTAATTAGCATATTTTTGTAGTGGCAAATCACTTGGTATTCATAAAATTGCAAATGCTAAACGTGTTTATCTCTGTCTAAAAAATGTCCCAAATTATCTGTAAGGTTTCTTAAAATGGACATCCTTGTAGCCATAGGTATGCAAATATATGTGACAAAATTGTATTTCAAATTTCACTGATGTTTTCTGACATTAAGGAAGTTGGTGATTCTTAAGCTAGTTTTTACACCCCTTAGTAGCACTTCAAATTTTTGCACAATTTAAAACTGCACTCTAGGAGATTGTCGAGTATATACAATAATCTCATTTTTTTAAAGTTTTGGTTCCATTTATTTCTCTCGTTTATTTTATGCGTGTCACACAAGTATCTATTTTACGTATACAAGCACACCATATCAAACTTCTTTAAGTCAATTATCTTTGTCTTGCTTATCTCTAATTTGTGGAAAGAAGACAGAGTATGGAACTTTTTGATGCAGATTGATCAAATATAGTAAACCCAAATTTAGTCCTTGAATTGGTATTTAATTCAGTCTGTTGAAAAGAAATGTATTATCTATCTATTTGTGTGTGCATTTATGTATCTGTCTATTATCTGTAATCTCTGTGGACTATGGAGGTTAGTGTAAGCCCAGATTATATATCAGGATGCAATTATAGTGGTTAGCAGTTTGTTGGTTATGTTATGCTCTGTCTATATATTCATCTTGAGTTTTTTAAATATGAATGAGTAAAGAGGAGAAATTTTAAGTTATAGTTCTGTTTTATCTAGTGGGATGAACAACTTCAAATCATCTTCTGTGGGGGTAGTTTCTTCTGTTTAGCAAGTATCCAATCAGCCTTTAAGATATACATGCAAAGAAGACCATTTCCAAATGCCCTGAGGGTGACTGTAAAGCAGATAATGAATATTCTTATTGAGTCATGTAAATTGATGTGTGCACTTAAGTTATATGGGATTATACAGCTTTTAAAAAGGGAGATAGGAGAGGGGAAAATAATTTCATGGCTATGGACAAATAAACTACTTTCATAATTGATTTTTTATTTTTGGAAAAAATGGTACTGAAGGACAATGTGTGAGTGACACAGACCCTGAATTGGAACAGAATCTCAGAAAAATCTAAGGTCTAGTAACATTGGCTGGGAAAAAGTAAAGCAAAAAGCTAAGCATATTGTAGAAATCTTAATGGAAAGATTGCAGTATTAAAGGCTCCTGACTAAGGATATACATAATGAGTTGGGTAAAACCATGGTGCTGGAATGGTTCGAGTAAGTCCTAAAAGAAAAATGATAGGGTTTAAAGCTAGCTGGTTTAATAGAAATTTCAGTGATAATGGAAATATACTCGATTTTTGCTGTTCAATATTGTCTAGTAAACACTAAACATAGGTGGTTATTGAACACTTGAAATATGCTGATGAGAATGAGAAGCCAATTTGTAAATTTAGCCTGATTTCAAGTTAAGTAGCCACATATGGCTAATTTTTGCTGTATTGGATAGTGATCTACAGTATAAAAAATATGCATCTTGTTAGACATTCAAAAATAGCAGGAATGTGAGTATTTCAATTACTTGCTTAAAACTGAATTACATCCTCAAGTAAAAATTCATTTTATATTGTAGCAACTGATAAATTTTTTAAAAAGTCTTATTTCTCCCTACTACTTGCAAAATAAAATTCAAAATCTTTAGCTGAAGCTACAAGTCTTTTCAAAACTCATTGTTGTGTCACTGTTGTGCCTTATGTCTAACTATCAGAATCATACCCTCCGTTTGAATTAATCTGTCCAGTAAGATTGCTGCAACATTTTAAACTAGTCTTGACTATCTGTCATTTTTAAAGCAGTGAGAAAACAGAGGGTTTGATGAATTCGATTAATTATCCTCAGGTGGTATAGCTGATAGGATACAGGTGATGTTCACATTTCGATAGTGTGACCCCAGAACTCGTTTTTATTATATCAATTTCCTTCTTCATAAAATAAGCATAATAACACTAACATCTCACTCTTAAGTGGCTTTGAGGGTTAAATGATATGTTTATATGAAAATCTTGAATTTTGCTTTTACAGAACAATTGCTAAATAAAAGTTAGACATTTTTATTGAAGTACGTTGGTGTGCTGGCTTAAAATATTTTTGATTTCAATAAAATAACCCAAAAGCAGGAATTTTTTTCATTTTAAAGACCAATAAACTGTTTTTGTTCTTAACATTCATTGTGTTGACCTAGCATTATGACATTTACAGAGATTTTAAATTAAAATGAGTTCATGGATTAGCTTTATACCACTCTGGAAAAATTCCCTCACCACAAACTTATGTGAGATTGAGAGAAATGAAATGATTTATAAAGCGCTGTAACACTGAAATAATGTTATTTCAAGAAGTACACTTGTACATAAACCAAAAAAAAAAAAAAATCCCAGGAAGAATGAAAAGCAGTCGGTTTCTGAAAGACATAGTGGACTATAAACAAAAATGATGCTCAAACAGGATCATTCCTCATGCCTTTTTATCATAGAAAAAACAAAATGTAGAAAGGAGAAAATGAAACGCATTTGCAAGAAGCTAGACAGGTAAGGTTATTCAGCTCATATTTCTAGCAGAGGTACAGTAGTTTAAGTATGCTCTTGAGTATGCATAGTACTGTTATTATTTACTTTTAGAAAGTATGCAGCACTGACCATAAGAAACTGCAAAATAAATGTAGACTTTTATAAGAAATATAATTCAAGACTTGTCATTAGTCTGGATATACACCAAAAGTTCTCCCATTTAAAAGAAGGAATTTAAGGAAAATGTAGGTTTCATTATGGTGATTTTGTGCTCACAATAAGCATTCGGAAGAAAAAATATTTATAAAACACAAATACTTGCAAAGAAACTGCACAGCAGTAGTTCTAAAATCCATTAATTTTTTCGAATGTTCTATACATGGCATAGAAAATTGAGGAAATGCTCATTAGACTGTACTACATGAGAATTAATTCTTTTAATAATGAATACTAAATTCTTAAAAATGGATGCCTAGTAAATAATGTCTATAAAAGAAACAGGTGAAATTTAAAAACATCATGCCTCACATGCATATTATGATTGTTCCACAGAGGTTTACTATTTCTTTACTAAACATTTTATGAAATTTTATTTCTCTCAGACTGCAAAAAATCTAAGCCAAACTTAATACTAAGGTTTTCAAAGTTAAACACAAAATTCAACACACTGCTTTTAATCACAGTTAAACAATAACATTAAATCATTATACAAATTTTACCTTAATATTTTCCTAGATTTAAAAAAGAAATTTTGCTTTGTGGTTTTGATTGAAGTATATTTGTGAATATATAATGTAAAATGATTTTTATTTTGATTCATATTTTGAAACATCTTATTATGTAAATTGGATTAAAACAATAATTTTTGAGCTATTAACTGGGTGTCTTGAAATTTCATTTGTAATTTTTTAACATAGAAGCATTAAAGTTCATATACCAATTAGGAATTTGAATTAAAAGTAGTAAAAAGAGTCCATAATTGGAAGAATTTAAATTATATATACTTTTTGTAAAGCCTGAAGCTATCTTATATTCTTGTATTTTTTCTTTCTGATCTTATTCCCTTTTTCTTTTTTTTTTGCAAGATTTTACACCATCACTTGTAAAAGTTCTCTTAAGTTAAATCAAAGGATGTCCTAAAGTTAATCTTTACCTTTGAACTACAGTAATGCACAAATATAAGAAGTTTGTTACAACAATGTATTTAAATCAGATAAAAAAGTTAAAAGAGTTGAATGTGTTTATTTTTCTGTGAAGTTGTGATGTGATGGAATATTGTGACTTAATTTGTCTTCTTTTATCACATTATATCTGTTTAGAGGATTTAAAACTTTTATTACTGAAGGTCAAAACCTACCAAGCACTAGAAACTTTTATTTCATGAAACTAGGAGAGAAGAAAATATCTAAGTGTACTTTGGTTATGTTTGACCTCATAAAGACCTTTATTTTACGTTACATGTGAATGTTGTGAATTGAAAATCAAAACAATATATTTTGTTCTGATTTGAGTTAAAATAAATTTGTTGGATCCAATTTGAAATACAGTTTAATATATGTTTCACAGTGTCCAATCTTCTGCCAATAGGCTAGTGTCTATTTTTCTTCATTGCCTCAACCAGTAAACGGCACTATTATAAGAAATATACTCCTAATACAAAGCAAACTGCCTTTTGTGCTCATCATAAAAATGTGTAATATGAATATGTTGTATACATAATAAACCCTTTTATTCTCAGTCAGAAAAGGAAGGAAAGATGTTAAATTGGTGTATAGAAGTCTTCATAGCTCTAAATGACTCAAAGTAATGAGATATTATAATTCAGGACACAATAACAGCCTAATAGCTAAAAATTTTGTATTATACAGTACTATATTAAATTTTTTAGTTATGTGTTGTTGGTTTTGGATTTTATCTGAGATATGGAGTTAACATTCACAAAGAGGAACACAAGCATAAATATCTTTTAAAAAATTAGAATTGCAACAGTACAAGTTGATTTCCCAGGATGCAAAGAGAATGATTTTCTATAGACTAAGAATACCTTTATAGACTCTATTGAAAATTAGGCATAGTGTTATATATTCATGATACATCCTTTTAGCTTTTCCAGTACAAAGAGTGGGTTACTACTAAAGTGTAAATCACATATTTGTTTTTGGATTGCTTTCTCTAATCCTTTATACATATATTAGTCCCACTGTAAAATAGAGATGTGATTTTGTTTTCACAAGTCTAACTAAATCTTCACGGTATGCAAATGCACATCTGTTCGAAAATCAAAACTAAAAAAAACAATTCACATTTTACTACAGGACAACAAAAATTTCAAGGATGTTGGAGTATGATTTTGTTTTCTGCTTTATTTTTTTCAACTTCTTCAAGATCTAATGGTGGTGTATTTTACTACTGTTCTCCTAACCATAATAAAAACATTTCCTTTAGAGTATATTGTCCAAAATATAAGAGGCATTCAAAAGATAGCTAGTTAAGCCAACAATTCTGCAAGGCATATTAGTTAATCATGTTTTAATTGTTCATAGCCTATAAAATTAAAAGTTAATAAGGAAAGAGAACTTGAAGATTAACACCTAGACACCAAATGATTTCATTAGTTATTACACCCTTTGATAGTGGTTTTAAATACAGATGTTTTTTACCAGCTGGAATAAAATGAGTTCCTTAGAATACTTTTTTTGTTATTGTTTTATTTTGTTTTGTTTTTTAGGGTTTTTTTGAGACAAGGTCTCACTGTGCAGTTCAGGCTGGCCTTGAACCCCTACAGTACATAAGCTGGCCTCGCACTCATGGAGATACCCCTACCACAGTGTCCCAAGTACTGGGATTACAGGCATGTGCCACCATGCCGGGCTACAAGTAGAATGTGAAACTTCAGACTTGGTTTGCTTTTAATAGTGTTTAAATTCTTGCTTCCACTGCAATGTGCCTGCTAGCGGAAATGCTGTTTTTTGATTTGGTGTTTTCATTTCCTTTGCTTCAATAATGTAGTTTAGTGACAGACACCTTAATCAAGATATATTTTAGTATCTACTGTATGCAAGGTTTTATATTCAAATAAGACAAAGTGAATTATTCAATAGAGTTTGAACAAGAAAAAAGATACATAAAAATTGAAATATGCTTAGATAATGAGTAAAAATAAAACTTTGCACTGAATTTAGCTTAGAGGAAGTTTGTATAATGAAAACATATTAGGATTTCATTGCAAAATGTAACCTGTTTACTAAAGAAATTAACTTTGTTCCTGGGATTAGTTAACAAGGCAAAGATAGGGATATGTTCAGCTGTGTTCTTTATATTTCATTCAAAGAGTACTTATCAAAAACCACAACTGGCTCTAGAAATAATTACTCTAATCTTTCAAATTTTAACAGTTTTTCAGTTTGGAACTAAATACTAGGAGCATAAAATTTTACACATAAACTTAATCTGAAGACTGAATTTATGTCAAAGAAGGAGAAATTTAACTTGGTTTTTGATTTTTCAAAATAGGTCAGAAATATGAGAGAAAACAAAATAATTTCATGAGATGCCCAAGAAAAATTGTGAATTACTACATCATATTAAATTTTCAAGATCAAACTTTTAGAAAAGCAATATAGACAAAGTCCCAGATATATAAAATTAGTGAAATTGAAAATGACAGTAAGACTGAAAGCAAAATACAGCTGCTCCAGGACCTGGAATGAGATAACTGGAAAACAATGACTTAGTGAAGAAATAACTGAGTAGAAAATTAGTAATTATCGAGAAATTTGACAAAGTGAGCACAATTGTTCAATAAGTGCCTGGAACGCTACCCTGGCTCTTGGGAAGCAAGATGTATCTTTCTGTGCTAATGCAAGTTAAGCCTAAAGAGGTTTGCAGCAGGGAAAAATAGCAGCCTGGGATGCCAGTGCTACCCTCAAGAAAAACCCATGGTTATCACAAACAGCAAAACCGAGATGGGCTTTTACCCTCAAATTTACAACTTCCACGTAGTCTAGATTTAAAGAAGAAATCTAGCACAGTGCCCACCATATTTGAGAATGCTTAATAGGAGATTATTTTGGGGAGAAGTTAATTGTTTAAAATTGAACTACATAATAACTACATACAAACTGCAGTTCAGGGTTTCTAGTGTTACTCTGCCTCAGTGACTTCATGGGAGATGGTCACAAGAGATAGACACGGAGGGGACATGGGCTAGACATAGACACCCTCAGAAGGTTAAGCTTAGGCCAGAAGGACACAGTGGTTCCACCCTCTGTTGTGAAAAGCCAGATCAGTCATGTTTGGTTTTAGAAGAGTCTGGGACTGAAAATGTAGGCATTAAGTCTAGTGGACTCCTTGACAACCCCCAACCTACCCCACTGCCTATATCCAGCACATAATTCAGTGGCTTATTTGTTTTTCCCATCTGTTAACGTGATTAGAGATACATGTCAACTTTGATGGTTGCCACAGCTTGGAGAATACTCACAAAAGGGATTTTGGAGAATGGGGTGTCAAAACCCACAGGTCATAAATGTTAGGCAGAAAATGTAGTGATACAGATACACAAGTGATATAAAATGGGAGTGGCTGGAGTGAGTATAATCCTAGGGCAGACACTATTGACGAACCTTGACTAGCAGGAGAGAGAGCACGACTCAGCATTCATACACAAAAACAAGAATGTGTTATTAAAACAGAATTTAGTAGAGACTCATTTGCCCTCCTTTTTCATATGTTTTAGATTCCTATAAAGCAGACCCTGAAAATGAACTCACTCATTCAAAAACGCAGAGGAATATTTGACTAATTTCTTGTTTACTTCATTGTTTTTTGGAGGGATTGGGAGTTGTTCACTTTTTTTCTTTTGCAAATTGCATGTTTTTTCTTGCTTGCTGTTTCCTTTATCTTATTTAATGTCTATCTACTAGTTTTCTTTTACTCCTTAAAATAACACATTGTTTCATTTTTCTCTTTTCTTCCTTACTTTTATTTTTAAAAATTTACTTTATTCATTTTCCCCCTCACCACCCAGTTCATATTTGTTATTACTCTTAAGTTTACTAACCTTTAGATACTCAGCTGCCTTTGTTATTATACTTGAATTCTTGTCTATCGCTATTGGTGGTATAATTTTTGTGTTTAGCAGATGTCTACTACACACCATTATTTGGTTAGTCTTTGCATCTGTATTATGATGGCAGCTCTCTTTTCTATTGTTAAACATGGTACAGTGTTAGCTTTTATTGGTTCTTATGATAATTCTACATATAATTTTTATTTTTTTCATATTTTAAGTTTATTGGTACATTTTAGATATACATAATGATCATATTCATCATAGGGAATTTGTACGTGTACATGATGTATTATGATTCCTCTTTTTTCCTCAATTTCCTCTGCTCCCTTCAACACTTCTTCCCCTCTCTGTTTACAAAGCTTTGCTTCCATTTTACCATCTTTAATTGTTTTGTTTCCTTTTCCCTTCCTTTCCCCCTTTCCCATCCTAGTTCATCTTTCCTTTTGAATACTTTCTTGTCCTCTCACAATATCCATTGCACATTCTGGTCCTAAATTACTCTTCCAATTTTTCACAACAGGGAGACAATGTGATATCTAAATGTGTGGGTTCAATTTTTTCACTTAAGAGTACGGTGTCAAGTTGCATTTGTTTACCTAGAAATGACTCTAGTTATCTTTCTTTGATTTTTGATAAAGTCCTATTATTTTTCTTTTCAATTTTAATGGTGTTTTTAAAAATTTTTTAAATTACAAAGTATTGGTTTTTTCCAGAACCTTTCTCTTGCTAGACGGGCACTATGCCACTGAGTTATAGTTCCTGCCCCTAAATTTTATTTTAAAGATAAAAATAATTTTAAAAAATCATAACAAGATAATAGGAGAGTAACAACAGTTACTACATTTCATATTCTTAATTTCAAAGTAATTATTCAGAGTACAATGTATAAGCATGAAAAAACTGTGCAAACAATATTAGTGTAAATCCTTCATTTCAATGAACTAAGAGAAATTAGTATAACTATACTATCTTGTATAAATATATTTTTCCCTTTCCCTTCCTTCTTTTCTCCTTACACCATCTGAGATTCTCTTGCCTTTTGAACAGTTTCTTCCCATTTCATAATATCTATCATATAATTTGGATCTTATTTAGTTTTTCAGCTTATCACACCAAAGAGACAATAAGATGTTTACATATATAAGTTTCATTTATTTCAATTATGGGTATTGTCTAGAGTTACATCCATTTACTTGTAAAAGTCTCGTTTACCCTTCTTTATGGCTGAGTAGTAATCCACTGTGTAATACTACCACATTTTTTTATTCATTGCTCAATTGCTGGACATTTGGATTGTTTCTAAGGTTTAACTATTACAAATAGTGCTGCTGTAAACAATGGCGAACATATCTCTGTGGGATGATTTTAATTCTTCTTTGAAGATACAAGGAAGGGGAATAACTGTGTCAAATGAGACCTGTAATCTTAGTTTTTTTGAGGAATCTCCACACTGATTTCTGCAGTGGTTGCACCAGTCTCTACTCCCAACAACAGTGAAGGAGTGTTACTTTTTCTCCACAGACCCACCAACATTTGTTACTGGTTGACTGCTTGATAACAATCATTTTTTTCTGGAGTGAGATAGAATTGCAGTGTTGTTTTAATTTGCATCCCTTGAATGACCAATGACATTGAACATTTTTTCATGTATTTATTTTCCATTTGTACTTCTTCAGCTGAGAAGTGTTTATTCATCTCAGTTGCCCATTTTTGGATTGAGTCTTTGAATACGTGTGCTCTGATGTTTTTCAATTCTTTACATGTTTTAGAAATAAGGGGTGGACTGGGAACAGCTAGACCCAAGCCTCTCCTCATAAGTCAGCAACATTTGCAGACTGTGGGGAGAGAGAACAATGGCCTCACCAGGAAACAAGCCCATTCTGGGAACCAGTACCATGCACGAGCCTTTGCAGGACTGAAAACAGCTAGACCCAAGCATCTCCCTATGAGTCAGCACGATTCATGGACTGAGGGGAGAGAGAACAATGGCTGCACCAGCAAGCAAGCCCAGTCTGGGAACCAGCATCATGCGTGGGCCAAGGCCAGACTGAGAATAGCCAGACACTAGCCCCTTCAGGTGCACAGGCTGGCAAGCAAGAAGTACCAATCCCCCTGACCCTGCCATAAGCAACTGACTTATCCAGAGAAACACAGGTTGTGATGATCGCTATGGAGATGAAATACAATTGGATGCCCGTGGTGTTTTGCTGTTTCATTAGCATTGCAGGTCTAGGGCCAGTGGTCTGATCATAGGCTCAAAGGATAGTGGTATGCAGTGTGACATCTAAGGGGGATCTCCTTCTGAAGGCTTCAGCCATTGTAGATTCCCTGTGGTCCTGTTTTGGAAGTCCTTATATTATTTCCATTGTTTTGCTGGGTTGGATTTTATTCTCTTTTGTTTGATTATGTCAAATCTGATGGCAGGAGCAGCTATTTAAAGACAGCAAGATACATTATGGCAGCAATTTTGGATTTAGTATTGGCTTGTTTTGATGTCCTTTACTGCATTCATTGCTTTGTTTTTATTGTTTCTATTCTATTCTGTTCTGTTTGATTTTTAATATGTCCAAAGTTATCTCCAGGGCAATTAATACCTGAAGAAATTCATGACCACTAAACCAGCTCTCTAAAAAGTTCTGAAGGATATTTCAGAAAGAGATAGCAAAGACTACAATTTCATGAATAGCAATAGAAAGAATCCACCAAACAAGGGAAGTAATTAAGCAGAGGGGCAGGGCCAGGAACAAACAAAAGAAAAATAACAGGATAAGGAAAGCCAACACATATCAGTTATAACCATCAATGTTAATGGTCTCCATTCACCAATCAAAAGAAATAGACTGTCATAATGAATGAAGAAACAAACGATATGCTGTATATAAGTAGCAAATTTAACTCATAAAGAAATTCATAGACTGAAAGTCAAGGGATGGAAAACAATACTTCATGCAACAGAAACACAAAAAAGCAATGCGGGTGCTATTTTATTTGCAGGCAAAATGGATTTCCAGGCAACAAATAAAGAGGGACAAAGAAGGTCACTACATGTTTGTTAAGGGAAAATTCCAAGAAGAAGAGATAACAATCCTAAATATATATATGCATCAAATAGCAGCATGCTTCTCTATGTAAATCAATATTAACAAAGAAAAATCAAAGAAGAACTAACGCAATTGTTATGGGGTACCTTCACACCCACTGTCACATATAAACAGATTGACTAGACAAAAATTAAGAAACACTGGAATTGAATGAAATCTTTGAAAAGATAAATTTTGTAGATATCTAGGGAGTGTCTCACCCTGCAACATCAGAATACACATGTTTTCCAATAAGATGGAAAACAAAAATGAAATCGACATATTCTTAGATACATATGAGTTACCAAAACTAAAACAAGAAGACACAAAAATTCAAAATAAATGAATATCAGTCAATGAAACTGAATATATAATTAAAAACTACCAACAAAGAAAAGCCTCAGTCCTGAGGGATTAATCGCTGAATTCTACAAGAAATTTAGAGACGATCTAATGAGGCTACTCTTCAGATTCTTTAATTAAATTGAAAGGGAAACAATACTCCCAAACTCATTCCTGGAAGCCAGAATCACCCTGATACCAAAACCTGTTCCTAAAATCAGAGAAGGATTCACCGAAAATTGAGAAATAGAGGTCAATCTTCCTAATAAACATACACATACAAATCCTCAATAACATACTGGCAAACAGAATGCAGCAAATCACCAAGAACAAATACTATCATCAAAATTCATCCCGGTGATCTAGGGATACTTCAACATACACAAATCAAATCAATAAATGTAATACAACATATTGACAGAACCAACATAAAAATCACATAACCATCTCAATAAATGAGAAAAATTACTTGACCAATTCCAACACCCATTCATGTTAAAAACCCTGTGGAAATTTGGAATAGATGGTCTTTATCTCGATCTGATAAAAGCCACCTATGTCAAACCAACATCCAACAGCAAACTAATTGGACAGAAACTTAAAGCTTTGATTCTAAAATCAGTTATGAGACAAAGATGTTCACTTTCACCATTCTTATTCAATATAGAGCTGCAAACATTAGCCAGAACAATTAGACATGAGAAAGAAATAAAAAGAATAAGGACAGGAAAGGAAGAAGTTAAATTATCATTAATTGCAGATGACATGATACTCTACATAGAAGATCCCAAAAAGTCCACCAAAAGAATTCTGGATTTAATAATCAGATTCAGTCACATAGCTGGATGCAAAGTCAACACTCAAAAATCAGTAGCATTCCTATATGCAAACTCACTGAGAGAGAAATTAGGGAAAACATAACTTTCACTATAATGTCAAAAAAATGAAATGCTTAGTAATTTTTCTAACAGAAGTAAAAGTTCTTTACATTAGAAACTACAGAACTCTCAAAAAAGAAGACTGAAGAGGATATCAGATAATGGAAAGATATCTTTTGCTTTTGGAGAGAAAAAACCAACAGTGAAAATGGACATACCGGCAAAATTGTTACACAGATTTAGTGCAATCTCGATTAAAAAAAATAGCATATCTCACAGAATTAGAGAAAGCAATTCTAAAATTCATTTGGAAACAGAAGAAACCTAGAATAACAAAAACAATTCTGGGCAACAAAAGCAAGTCAGTGGACATCACAATTCTTGTCCTGGAATTATAATACAAAGCAAGTTTAATAAAAACAGCATGGTATTGGCAAACATATATATATGTGTGTGTGTGTGTGTGGCCAAATATCAATGCAACTGATTAGAAAATGCAGAAACTAGTCCAAATACACTTGGATTCCACTCACCTTACCTTTGATGAAGGGATCAAACACTGTCACTGGAAGAAGGATAACCTTTTAAATAAATGCTGCTGGTAAAACTTGATTTCCACATCCCAAAGGCTCAAACTACACCCATGTCTATCACCATTCAATGAACTAAAATCCAAATGGTTCAAAGATTTAAATATTAAAACAGGAACACTAAATTTCCTGGAAGAAATGATAGACAGAACCCTTGAAGACACAGTTATAGGCAAAGACTCTACGAACAAAACCCTGACCACACAGGAAATATTAAAAAATCAGTAACTAACTTCTTATCTTATTAAAAAGCTTTTGAATGGCAAAATAAATCACCAGCAGAGTAACGAGACAACACACAGAATGGAAAAATATTTTGCCAGCTGTTCCTCAGATAAAGGACTAAAATGTAGAATATATTTTTAAAAAATTCAAAAATCATACTCACATTTAAAGACCCATTCTAAAAATGAGCATCTGAAATGAATAGACACTTCTCAGATGAAGAGGTATGAATGGTAAATAAATATATAAAAATATTTTCAACATCACTAATCATCTAATATATGCAAATTAAAATATTGCTGATATTCCACCTTAGTTCAGGAAGTCAGCCAATGACAAATGTTGGCAAGGCTATGGACAAAAAGAGACACTTCACTGTTGGAGGCAATGTAGACTTGTACATTTATTGTAGAAATCAGTGTGAAGAGTTTTCAGAAAACTAAAAGTAGAAGTCCCACTTGATCCAGATACTCCCCTTATTGGTATCTTCTCAAAAGAATTAAAAGCACAATATCACAGAGATGTATGCACAGCAATTTTATAGTGGCACAGTTTGTGATAATGAATTCTTAGAAATAGTCCAGATGCCCATCACCTGATGAATGGATAAAGAACATTTTCTTTTTTATACACTGGAGCAGTACTCAGCCATAAAGAAAGATAAGCTTGAGACACATTTGATAAATTGATGCTGCTTAAGAACGTAATTTAGATGAAATAATTCAGACACATATGTTTAAATATCACATGGTTTGTGTAAGAACCCCAATGTTTAAATAAGGCCAAATCAAGGATAAATTTTGGGAAATGGGAAGAAAATTTTCAAACAGGAAGAGGAACAAGCGAGGGGAGATGAGGAAGAGAAAGAAGGGAATAGGGATAAAAAATAAAAGAGTATAGAAGGAAAATAATAGAAACAAGGTTCATAAATGGTTAGGAGAAGAAGGATTGATGGGAGGGGAGGGAAGTAGGAAAGACAAAATATTAGGATGAGTTATATACAGGTAAAAATTCCCTATACTGAATGTGATCATTATGTATGTCAAAAATATCAACAAAATTAATAAAAAATAAAACTGTTCTTCCACTTCTGTCAATCATGATTTAAGATTTTGCAAATCTCTCATATCGTTATTTTCTTTAGCAATTTCATTATTTTTATCTTCTTTCAATGATTTATTATTTTGTTTTCTAAATTAATGTACACTGATACAAAAAATTCTCAATTTTAACAAAAATGATTCAGTGGCATTAGTTATATTCATAATGCTCTGAAACTACAGCCTCTATTTAGCTTCAAAACATTTTTCTCATCTTCAGAGAAACCCTACATACATAAGCAGTTACTCCTCATTTTCCCCGTTTCACAGTCCCTAGCAAGAAGTTATATGATTTTCATTGGCATAAATCTATCTATTCTTGACATTTAATACAATTGCAACCATAAAATATTTGAACTTTTGTTTGTTCTTTTATTTTCTATATTTTTGGGAGATGATTCTCTATATTTGCAGGAATGCTATTTTCATAGTCCACATTTTCATGACCTGGCTATGAGTCCATGATTATTGAAATAAGACATGCTTGCTAGAATTCAACGAGGTACAGCACAGTTCATCTCCAGGTATTTAATTTGTTGGAATTCTGAACCCATCAAATAATCTTACATGATCTCTTTCCTAAAGCATTCCAAATTCCATATACTGTACCATATCGGGTTTCTACCAATATGAAATGAAAATGTAACAGCAAAAGAATAATGTAATGAGGAAATGCACACACAAGAAGAAAATTCAAAACAAAAAATGTTAGCTAGAGGAAATATTTTGTATTTTTAATTAAATTAACAAAACATGCTGTTTTTTTTGTTTTATTTCATTTTACCTACTTTAAAATTGAAGTAGTGTGTTCTTAGTAAAGTAGTTTTAACTTCTGACTCTTCAGTCATGATTAAAAACCTGTTACACTTTCCACTGCAAAACAAACAAACAAATGAACAAGAACAATAAAAAAACCTGTTGTGCTTGGCCATACATACCTTGTGCATGCATTGGTGTTAAGGTAAGATTTTGCATATTTTTATTTTATGCAAGTGAATGTTGGTGCAATATCTCTGTAGCAGAGATCACAGAAAAACACCTCTAAATCTGTAGATTGGAAATTGTTGGCAAATAAATGTTATATAAAATTTAGATGTTTTAAATAAAGAAAATGAACAATTTATTCTAACAACATAATGGAGATATTTGTTCATTTTGTCCTGCTACAGTAAAATGAGGCTGAACAGATTACAAAGAAAATTAGCACAAATTTTTGGAGACTGAAAGATCAGATAACATGTTGGCAGCTTTATAGGGTCCCTTGGTTATGACCTAATATGGCATTTATCATTGTCAAGAGGGAGAGTTCACATGGTGAGACAGGAAGCCAGAGAATCGGAAATAGTTTGATTTTTTTATTTTTTAGCAAGTCTACCACAAGACTTAACCAGGATTCCAGGAGTACTAGTTAGGCCTTTATAACAGTAGCACTCCCAAACTCTTCATAATGTTGCTCCAAGCCTCACTTCTTTTTTTCTTATTCTTTGTTTCTTTTTTGTGCAGTGTTACTGATAGAAACCACAGTCCTACAAATGCTATGCAAGGACTCTACCTCTGAGCTACACCTCCGGACCAAATAGCTACCTCTTGAAAGTATCACATAATGTCTCAACATTGCAACACTGAGGATCAAGCTTCAAATGTGTGAGACCTTGAGAATATACCACTCTGTTCATTACCTAAAAGGTTTATGTCTGTCTCACAAGGCAAAATGCATACATTCTCTCCCCAATAATCTCAAAGTGTTAACTTCAGAATTATTCAAAAATGCAAGTTCAAAATCCTACCTGATTCTCAGGATGAACTTATAAGAAAATAACATAAATATCAAAGGGAATAGCGTGAAAGTAGAAAGGAGTAATGAGCCCAAGTAAAGAACAAAATCCAGCATGACAGATAATAAATCTTACATTTCTAAATCTAGTATTCTATAGACATAGTGGTGGGGTTAGATCCTCCAACATCCAGTACACACCACTCCACAATTTTGCTAGTTACACAAGGTTGTTGCCTTGGGATGCATACTTGTTTGTGGATTGCTCAGCTGGGCAGGACATGCTACTCGGTATTCTACCTTATGGTCCTAGCTGGGGTTTGCTACAATGGCTACAGCAGGCAACAGCCAATAGAAAATTATTTTCCTGTGCAATTTCTACCTTTCAAAAATCTCCCAATTTTCTTTGTGATCTTTCTGTAAACCACCATAATCTATAACCTGTGTTTTTTTTAAAGGTACACCTAGAAAAAATAAGTACCGTTTGTATATGACCAAGGTCTATTGCTGGGACAAACCTTGCCTGGTCCTGCTTCAATCCTAGATATAGCTGCATAGAGTTTTGATTGAAAAAAATTTTTAGAATCTAGAAGCAATCCTGGGCCACAAGGTTCTGGAGAACCCATAGTGCTCCCTGAAATGTGGCGTGCTGCTCCAAGACTCTGGGACTGGATAGTAAGAAATTTCTGTGATCTTCTTGTCTTGTTAATAAGCACATGACTCTGTTTCATTTGTGCTTATGTCTTTATGAATTGACTGATTAGCCATACCCGAATTTTCTCCCAAATATACCTTTTTGTTTTCCCTGATAAAACTCTGAATTTTGCAATTGTTTCTTCTATATGTCCTTTTATTTACAATTGAACGTAAAGCAACCCAGAGTAACACATAGTGATTATTTCATTTTACATAACATTCCTTTCACTAAAGATGTTAGATCATCAATTTATTTATTTATTTATCTATTTATTTGTTAGCGTTAAGTTGTATTTTACTTCAGTAGCTACCATCTCAGCTTGTGTTTCTCCAGATAAGCTGGTCACTTACGGGAGAGGTGGATGTTGGCTCTTCTCCCAGCCTGCGCACCAGAAGGTGCTGGCATCTGATTCTCCTCCCTGCAGCTTGTGCATAGCACCAACTCACAGGCAGTGGCTGGCTTCTTGTTCTCCTTCCTGTGGCTCGCACACGGCACCAACTCACAGGAATCGCTTGGTGTCTTGCTCTCCCCATGGCCCTCAAATGGCACTGACTCACAGGAAGGGGCTGAAGTCTGGTTCTCCTCTTTGTGGCCCATGCATAGCCTAGATCATCACTTTAAATTCTGCTTTACACATAGTTATTATGACATGGATATATTTCATCCAATTTTTTCCAATGATGTGGCAAAGATCGCTTATACTCTAATTTCCAATTACAACCTTATTTCATCTGAGACTAGTTACATATTTTCTTCTTGGGAGTCATCATCAAAATCACTGCTATAGAATTTTAGGATTATTTTTAGCCTAATCCTTCAAATGCCTCCAATTTATGTCCACTACACATTATTGAAACCATTTCCAAATTTTCAGGTATATTTATATCAACAACCTCATGCCTTGGTACCAATTTTCTGTATTTATCTGCCCTATTTTGCTATAATGTATTGTCTGAAGCTGGGAATTTCATATAGAAAAGAAGTTTATTTAGCTCCTAGTTTTTGAGGCTGTGACAAAAATTGTATCTAAATATTCCCTAAATACCTTATAAATTTAAAAGTGGGGTTTTTGAAGTATGATGAGATCATGGGGTGCTATACTTATCATTGGTTTAGTCCCTAGATGAATTTATAGCTGAATGTGCTGTTAGAAGGTGGGGCTTAGTCACATAAGGTGGATCACTGTGGTTGTCACCTTGAAGAATATATTCTTTTCCCTTCTCTTTCTGTTTCCAGGTTCTTGTGGATTTAGCAGTTTTCCTCTACCATGCCCTATCGTCATGACATTTATGCCTTGGAACCAGGCACTGACTGATACTTTTTGACACTGTGAACCAAAATAAACCTCTCCTTCTTTAATTTCCAAATGCTGGCTGTTTTGTTCCAGCAACAGGAAATTGATGTAAAAAATTGGAGCCAAAAGAGTAGGGTCATTTGTGAGTACACAGATATTCCTTATTTAATCATCTACTTGTTTAATGACTTTTGGGACTTAAAAGCAAGGTGTGCTGTTTCTCACTTACAAACTGCTGCTCAGACTTTTGCACAGTCTTTCTTGTATAGTTCTATACATACTGTTTCTAGAACATCGATGTCTCTTTTGCATGGTATAATTTGTTTATACGATACTATAATTTTTACTGATGGTACTGTACAGTACAGAAGTGCAGTTTTTTGTTCTGTTTTACATGACAGTATTCCATGCAATTTATGCATGTAAAATGAAAGTCATCAAGTTGGAGCTTCTTTTAATCATTGTCTTGTTTTTAATATTGTAGAATACATGCTACATGCAATTCCTCATTTACTGACCAATTTATCTAAAGACCTACTAAACTCAAAAATGGAACTTGGTTCTTAAACAAGAAATATCTATATCTGATCTGTGGTTCTGAATTCTTAGGAACCTTTTTGCAAGAAGAATTTGGTAATAGTCAGAGATGTGTTACAGAAGCCCTAGAATGCTGTAACCCAAGATTAATGAGTAATTCTGGACTGAGCTTAGAAGACAAGAATGTTGATAAAAGACAGTAAAGGCCAGGCTCAGGGGGTTTCATTTTAGAAGGAGGGCTTTATCATTACATTTCGAATAAGAACTTCTCCACATTTTGCACATGTGTAAGTCTATCTGGAGGCTGAATTTTAAGGTGATGTGCAAATTAATCTGGTGAAGAAAATCTTAAATCTGCTGGAAGAATGTTTAGTCTATGATATTGATACTACTGGCTGGTTTTAGTTAGATTCACAATGGAAAATATGAACAAATAATCAGAGCAAAAAGAAGTGGAAAAACTGGCCAAAAAGAATGTCCAGAAATTTGGGGGCAAAGATACGGTGATTTTTGAAAGATTAACAGCTATATAATAAACCAAGTAACTTGCATCAGAACAATAAGAAAAATGGTTTGAGGTCATCTTGTAAATTGACCAGATACCTCCCATCACAAGCTTACAGGTATGAAAGATTAAATTCATTTGAAAGATTTTGCTTTAAAAAGAGAACTGCAAGGATCCTTACTTCCTCAGGGCTTTCCAAGGAAGCGAATTCCCAATTTCAGCTATCCACCCACTTCACTCAGAGGCCACAGCAGCCATGTCACAAAGGGATCCAGCTACTGCTCTGAACTCTCTGACACCATGATCCAAAATATACCTCTCCTCCCTTAATTTCTAAGTATGAAAACTTTCCACAACAAAGGGAAAGTTACTAAAGCAAGACCAAAAGTCCAAAAAGTGTGATACGTCTTCTGTGAAGGGACCTGCTATTTGTATCGCCTCATAGCTGATATCATCACAATGGGAGCACATGAAAAAAAAAAATCACAGTGTGAGAAAGGGAGACAGAGTACAAGAATGAGTCTGTGTTATACTTTTATAACAACCTTCTTGTGATAGCCAAGTACTGATAAGCAATTTCTCAGGATCCCATGAAAAATTACTTAAATATTTCCAGTGATAGTCCTACACATGACAAAATAATGCTACTCTTAATAATTCAGGTAAGTCTTCCCTTGTATTGCAATGCTGAACAATAAGCACACATAAAAAAAATCTGGGGCACATACTCAACTTATATCCAAACCATAGTAAAATAAATATCCTCCCTTGTTTTAATGAGGGTTATAAATGGAGTATTCCTGCATTCTTTCTCCCTTAATTAACTAACTGGAATAAAAAGATACTAACATTTAATGGAAAGTTCACTTACATCATTCAAATTTTTTTGCCAGCTATTTTCATGCTATAAAATCTGAATTTTAAACAACATAGTATTATAGAAATTTCCAGTTTGTGGAAAATTGGAGCGAATGCGTTTTTATTTTTTACAAAAATGAGCCAAATGCCCATTAAGATGATGTCATGCACCCAAAAGGGAAAGGCCAAATTCCAGATGTTTAAGTAACCACAAATCAGTACTCATTTAGGTTTTACAATTTTTAATATGTATGATATAGTAGGAATTTAAAGGTACAATAAGGTACTGCATGTTTAACATTCTTTGCAAATTCCAAAAATTTTATTCTAGTTTCAATGTTAACCATACTTAAAAGCTTTCTAATTTTATCAATTATATTTTCTTCTGGAAAAATGGAATGATAATAGTGTTAGGAATACTGTACCTGAGTTTTCAGTAAAATTCATATAAGAAAAGCTTGACGTGTTCTCACTGGATTAAAAAAACTAGAAACTTACTTCTGACCCTATCAAAAATTGATACAATATTTAGCTCTGGTAGGTTGAGTTAATTATTTATATAGGAATTAAATTGTCATTTTCTTCAGGCCCTAAAAACTCAGATTTCTCCTATGGCTTACTGTACATTGTGCTAATAGCACTTCAAAGGCAAGTGGAAAAAAAAGCCTAAAGCTTCCTTTGCAACTGAATTTTTCAGGCAGTATGGGCGATCCTCTAGCATGCACAACTCCACACAAAGAATCTAAAATTTATGCACTGCAAAATATATGCAAAAAATGCAAGGAAATAAAATGATGGGTGGAGGGAGGTAGGAAGAGATAAAAAAAGGGAAATTATGATGTGTTACATACAATTATCAACTTACAACAAGGAATGTAAACATTATGTACATCAGTAACAAATTAAAATTTAAAAAAATCCAGTAATTTAGAGCTTTAACAATTAAATATATCTAAATGTGCCTTTGCATTTCTTGGAGAATTTGAGTATAGGCTCACACCTAGGGACCAATAACTACCAGGTGTCCAATAATTACTATGTGCTAGCAATGTAAGCATTACACAAGAATGCTGCTTCTTCCTATGAATAAATATGATAATTGATGCTGATGGAAAGTTGAATTAGCGGTGCAAAAGACAGAATTTAGAACTAATAAAAGAATACCTAGAAAATGAATATAGGAAGAAAAATGGCAAAAAGACAAAGAGCAAATAAAATAAACTGTAGAAGTAAGATAGATTCAAAGATGATTTAAGGAGAAAATAACCACTTAAAACCTAAATTATAACTATATTTAGTCTATCCCAGAGAATCCATAAGAGGCATGAAAATTAAAAGTGAAATCGCTCCAAGAATTGCAGTTTACAAGAGTAAAATTAAGTAGAACAAAGTAGTTTGGCTGTTGTAGAGGGAAAAGATACTAATTTCTTTACATAATTCTTTCCTAGGACTAGAGTCTCAAATCCAAGATACCCAAGGTCCTTGGGTAGTAATGCAATTTGATGAATCAACAGGGTATCCATGAACATGAGGTCATGTACACTACTACTAGATAACTTACAAAGTCATCTGGCATTTCTACATTTGGTGAAGTAGTAGTATACTTAGGTTTATTTAAATATATTGATAGTTAAGGATGGTAATATTTAGTATAATACATAACTGACCCTTTTTGTCCAGAGGAGAGGACTAAATAATTTCAAGACACCTGTATACTTATTCAGAAGAGCTATATTTGTTCAAGGGATAAAAAACATCTGAATACAGTCTGATAGACATTTAATTAAGGAAAATGACCAAAAAGAGAAGGAAGTTATAATGGAATTGAAATAGAGTTGACCTTTGGGTTTTGCACTATAACAATAAAGGCTAGAGGCAGTCATAATGCGAGTAAAATTCTGTAGGAAAAATATTACAGTCCCAAAGACTATAGCACTCCACTATGTGATTGATCACGTGTTACTGAATGTAAAAGAAGAAAAAAGTATACAAATCAAGGCATTATTTAGTAATTAGCATATGTTAGGTACTGTAGTAGGTAGCTTACATTCATTATCATACAGGATCTTCCAAATCATGCTATTGGTGTTATTAATGTTAATATTATCATTGGTAGATGTTATCTTTAAAGAGGAAGAAACAAATTTTTAAAAATATCTCAATGTATATTATAATCCATACTAGAATCAGTCTTTCACAGATTATTAGTAGATAACTGTGGTCTCAGATAATAAATCACCACTGTCAAAAGATACAAAAAGATGAATGAATATAAAAAATCCATATCAGGTTGCTGAAAGATTTGTCAAGATAAGTTTTCAACTGTGAGATGTATTGAAAACTGAAATGCAATAAAGACTAATAAACGATTTTACAAAAGCACTTCACTTCATGAAGCATATGTTCATATTGAGATACCTAAAGAAATGCAGTATTATAACCAAAAAAAAAAAGAATGGAGAACAGAAGTTTTATTTTCATGTTTTAATATGAATGTTTTTAAACACTTATCTTTATTTTTGAGTTGATATGTTTTGTTTGGTAAAACACAGGGCCTCACACAGGAGAGGACTGTGCTACTGACCTGTATCTCAGCCTTTTTAATCCCTTATGCAAGTAGTTAAGATAGATACAAGGACAAGGGAAGGAAGAGGAAGGTAAACAATAAATTTCTCATTCTCTGTAAAAGAGAAATTAAAGTTGCTACTTCAATTTTGAATACTTATATAAAAAGGCTTAGCTGTCTTTTGAAAAACTTGAAGTTACCAATCAGAATTGTCAGGTTTTCTGCCTTGAAATTCATAGAAGTATTGTATATAGATACAAATTAAAATTAAGCTATGAAAATTTTAGAGTATAGGTAGATAAACTTTATAGATGCATAGCTAGTATAGAAGCATTCTAGGGGGACATCAAAATAAATAAAATGTAATATATAGACCTCAGTGTAAAGAAAGTGTGAGGCTACATTAAAAGTACAAATAAACAAAAACAAACAAACAAACAAACCACAAATGACTGCAAAAGACAGGAATCTGAACAGGAAAGTTTGATTTAATGCAAAGTTTTAACTCAAGTTTCTTAATATTCTTTATTAGCACAAAGTTTTGTGCTAAAGCTAGTCAAGAACAAAAAAGGGGAAATGAAGACTGGACTTTTTAAATAGGTAATTACTACATCTCCGATTTCTGTGCAGCCTTTGTATTTCCAAGGAAAGTATGAAGAAGACATGAAACAGGAATAGATGAGGCTACACAATAAATCCATGGTCTCTGGACAAGTGCAATATTCACAAAAAGAAATTGACTAACTGAACAGAACTGGTCCAGTGAAGATTCTGTGAAGATGGATTGTTTTTTACATTTAAAAATTTTCTAAAGTGTAGTGAATTCCAAAGTGGATGCAATCCGTGAAGTTGCATCCTCTTGAGGCATTTTCCATTGAGAATAAGAAAAGTATTTTTTTATGTTTTTTTTATTTAAGACAAAATGGACACAGAAAAGTAAAACAAAAAGCAGAAGAGACAAATAAACAACAACAACAAACCCAATACAATGACATCATAGGTTTACAAAGTGAGATGATTGGAATTTGACAGTGGCTGCAATATTGCATATCATTACCTTCAAAGGGGTTGTTTAGATTAACAGATATAGACATGTAAAATTGATCTAATCATATGAGTATTAACTGCTCTTTTTCAATTACTAATGAGTTTAGTAGCATATTCATTTTAACTATTTTATTTATATCTGTATGCAAATTTATGTGTTTTTCCTTTTCCCTTCCTTCTTTCTCCTTTCCCCTTATAATACCTCTTGCTATCTTCAAAATAACTGCCCATACCATCAGGCACAATGCAATCAAACAAAATAGTACAGGATAAAACCAATGAAAAACAAAACAATGGAAGCAATACATAGTAAAACAACACTGATTACTATAATGCCTGTTGTTATCTTCTAAGCAGTTGCTTATATCATCAGTTGTAATACAATCAAACAAACCAAAATAGGATAAAACCACTCAAAACAAAACAATGAAAACAATATAGGGCTTCAAAACAAGGTGAACAGATATCAATAATCAGATATCATAATGTGTTTTGTTATCTTTAAAATAGCTGTCTATGCCATCAAATATAATAAAATTAGACAAACTGAAATAGAATAAGACCAAACTAAATAGCTCAATGAAAACAATACAGGACTCAAACCCCAATGATAGATTAACAATGGCCCCTGCCTTCCCTTTTTAGACACTTCCTCCCCTTACATTTTTACAGTATGTATTGTGTATTTTGAATCCTACTAACTCCTTTAGTTGTTTTTTTTTTTGTACTAGGGAGATAACATGATGCTCACCCATGTGGCTCTGGGCCATTTCATCCATGAACATGATCCTAAGTGATATCCATTTACCTACAAGAGGCTTGAGGTTATTTTTCTTTATAGCTGAGTAGCTTTCCATTGGATAAAAAATGTCGTATCTTTCTTGTCCACTATGTAACTAATGGGCAAGCTACCACCACTTCTTCCTGGTTCCCAGCATTGTTTTCTCTCCTTTGACTTTCATTCTATGAACCCCCTTTTGAGTTTAATGTGTTTCTTGTATAAAGCATATTGGTGGATCCCGTCTCCTGATCCACCCTGCCTGTGTTTCTTTCCATTGGTGAATTGAGGCCATCTATGTTAATGGTTAAGACCAACATGCACTGCCTCATCTCTGCCATGCCACTTTCCTGCAGTTGGCTGCCCACTTTTCCTCTCTACTCAGTTGACTGTCCTGCTTGGCGATATCCTTCTGCCACTGTTTCTGGAACTGTGGTCTTTTTTATCTCTCTCTAAAATGTCCTGCAGTATTCTTTGTAGGGTTGGCTTGGTGGTCATAAATTCCTTCAGTTGTTCTTTGTTGTGGAAGTATCTTCTTTCTCTGTTAATTTTGACAGAAAATTTTGCAGGGTACATGAATCTGGGTTGGAAGTTATTTTCTTTCAGGGCTTGAAATACTTCACTCCAAGCTCTTCTTGACCTGATCGTTTGTGTTGAGAAGTCTCTTGTGATTCTGATGGGTTTCCCTTTGTAGGTGATCTGTTTCTTCTCTTTAACAGCTTTTAATATTCTGTTCTTGCATTGAATTTCTGGGATCTTGATTATTATATGTCTCGGTGTAGATTTATTTTGGTTATAGTTAGCTGGAGTTCTATATGCTTCACTCATCTGAAAGTCACTTTCTTTTCCCATGCTTGGGAAGTTTTCTAAAATTATTTCTGTAAATAGGCTTTTAATTTCATTTGTACTGACCTCTGCTTTTTCACTCACACCTTATATTCTTAAGTTATGTTTCCTCGGGTTGTCTTGCAGCCATTGTATTGTTACTTCCAGGTTCCTTGTTATTTTTAAGAGATCTTTCCTTTCATGATCACAAGCTGCAAACCTGTCTTCAAGGTTTGAAAGTCTATCTTTAGTTTCTTTCAAGTGGTTTTGCCAGCTTTCATTGGAGTTTTTTATTTCCTGGTTATATCTTTGAATCTGTTTCATGTATTCTAAATCTTTTTTGTATTGTTTATTCAAGATTTCCCTTGTTTTCCTATGCTCCATTTTTTCATCTATGTCTCCTTTAGGGTTGCCTAGCAGTTCTTTTATTATGTTTTTCTTTTCGTCTTTTAGTTGAGTTAGTATTTCTGTTCTAATTTATTTTATAGCCTCTTGAAGTTGTTTCTTTACTTCAGTTTCCATCACCTCAGAAACTTCAGTTGTGGGACTCCTGATCTCCCCTGCGTTTGCATCTCCTGGACTTGCTCTGTTTGGACTGGAGGCCAGAGACTGCCTTTTGCATCTTTGTCTTGACATATTCCTGGATTCTTCTGGGCAAATGGCCTCAATTTCTCTGAAGTGAGACTGGTTCTTCTAGCCAGTGCTGATTATGGATATCTGATGGTTGCCACTGGGGGCGCTGTTGCAGCGCTATCCGTTGCCTTTCCCCAGCACCCCAATGGCTGGTAAAGTGTGCACAGGGGCAGGGCCGCTGCCCACAAAACTGGGCTGGTGGGCCAGTCACCTGCGGACTCTCCACAACCACCTCTGGAGTGCACACGGAGCCGCCGTCTCCAGACTGAGTCAGTCACATTCAGGGACCCTCCAAGGTGGTCCCCAAAATGTGCACAGGGGCAGAGCTTGGCCTGAGCCACTTCCATGGGTCTGTGACCAGCTAGGAGCTCCCACCCCAACTCCAAGATGTCTCCCAGCCAATCTCACTCTCTAGCGGGAGGGTGAAGACCTCTGCACAGTCACCGTCAACCAATTCAGTTCTCCAGGTCTGCTCCCTCTGTCCACTGCCACTCTCCTCCAATACTGCCTCTCTTGGCAGAGGCCTCTGGGGTTGCTGCCACTGCAGCAACTTGATTGTGCCTCCCCAGGTTCCAGCAGCTCCTCTCAAGCAATGGGTCTGGCTCCAGGCAGAGGCGCCACCAGCTACCACCTTCTTTAAGTGTTTCTTTTTACTCTTTCTGTGGTCCTCAATTTTCGCTTTAGATTCTTCCTGGGTCCAGAGGACCCACTTCCTTCCTTCTTGTATTCTCCATATTACTATATTTCGGCATCTGGACTGTACCTCTCAGGGAGGCTGTTTACTCTGCTGCTTACTGTTTCGCCATCTTGTTTTTCTCCAAAGTAAAGTATTTTGTAAATAAATAAATAAATAATTTAAAATGCATTATAGAAGAAATAGACTCCTTTATCTTATTATGTTTATTTTATAATCCACATTGTTAAACAGAACACCCAATATGAAGAATAATTTATTAGCAATTATATCTACCTGTTTGTCCCCTACCCTTTCCTTCTGCTTGTTTCTCCATGCTTAACAAGAGAATGCATCTTGCAGTTACTTTCTCAAAAAATATATGTTTATGACACATGAAAAAGTAACCTAAAACATTACATTGATCTGCATTCTTCATAGTTTCACAGAAATTGCATAATAGCACTTCAAGTATATAGCATTATGTAGTCAGCTTGAACATTCTCATCTGAAAAGTTCTAGCAATTTCATAAGGGGTTCATGACAACATTGCTTTAAAGGGCACAAAACTGACACGGCCCAAAAGAGTCTTATTAGGAGAAAGTATAAAAATCAATCATAGCAGAGCTATATGATGCAGAATCAAGCAACAGTGAAAGGAAATGTAATACAATTGTTCACAACATGGATAAATGTACAAATGTTATATACCTAATCAACAAAAGCAAATTATCATAGTTCTTCTTCCTTTAATTACATACAGTTCTGACAGAAACTGGTCAGAATTTTGGTTGCTTATCATCTGATTCGAGCTTCTTATTCTCAGATATGGGTTGTGGGTCCTCTTTTGTAGTAAGTCCTGTTGGTTGCTACTTAAAATCTGCACCCATGTTTTGCATATCAGTCTAATTATTTTAGTATTTGCCTTCACAAGGCCAACCACTTTCACTAAACTAATCATAGTTCATTCCATTCGATTTATCAAAGATCCACATACCAAACAAATAAATCACACAATTCTATCTAGTAATATGTAAAAGAAACTCTGTACCATACATGTTTGTGTATTCTTGCAGAAGGTTTACTTACTGTTAAGAAGTCCCCAGAAATGGAATGCCTTCCCTGCTTACTACATCCTGAATATATGAAGGGAGCTAGTAAAAGAACCTAAGATGATGCACTGAACACTACAGAATGAAAAAATGGAAAATAAAGTGTGTCTTAATTATGTACTTAAAATATGAATCAATCTTTTTGGATTTGCTCAACTTTGTAAGTTTGTATATCTAACACAATATGTTTTATTTTGTCTTCAAATTGTCATGAGACTTTATGCTTGTAGTATTCAGTTAAAACCATCGTCATTGGAAAGTCATTTGTCTGTGCATTAGGACATCTAAACATTATCTATGTATTGTAGGTCTTCAGACAGTTTGAATTAGCATTAGACATTTTTTTCTCCTGTAAGCACTATCTTATCTCTAAAGTTTTCTTTTTGAGTTATTCTGGGGTTTTGTTGCTGTTTATTGTTTTGGGTTTTTTTGGTCTGGCAATACTCAGCATTGAGCAAAGGGTTTTGTCTGAGCTACAATTCCAGCACTATTTATTTCTTTTAATTTTGAGAGTGTTTTTCTAAGTTTCTCAGGTTGGACTTGAACTTGCAATCCTCCTGCCTCAGCCTCCCAGAGTGCTAAGGTCACATATGTGCAAACTTCCTAGGCTTAGTGTTATTCTTTGTCATCACTGTATAGGCAAAGTTGCATAAATCTTTTTCAACTTTGAAATAATGAGCAATTTTTAAATGAGTAAGTTAGCATTTCAACTATATGCATTGGAATAATTGCAGTTAAAAGAATAAATAATTTATAGTGAATTAAATAAATGCTAAGTGAGATAAGATGCACAAATTTAAAAATTACATGTTTTCTCTTATATGAGAGACCCAAAGTATAAGTAATTTAAATAATAAAATAAAAGAAAGGTAACAGGAAAGAGAGAATATATGGACTTGAAAACGAGATCTGCAGATGATGTTAAATGGTGGCAGGTAGAAAGGAAGAGAAGGGAAGGGGAAGTAAAATGGGTCAAGATGTGATATGTCTATGTAGCAATATCCCACAATGAGCATATCACAAATATATACTAAAGGAAAAAAATTTGAAAATTAAAAAAGTGAAAAAATAAGCATATGAAAATGACCCCCCCACACACACTATATATATATATATATATATATTGCACTTACAGTAGAAACCATAAGTAGATATTTTGGTAAAGAAGTTTGAAAAATTAGTTAAATCTAATCTGAAAGAATAAAATGTTATCAAATTTTAAATTGATATTAAATTCACATTACACAAACTAACCATTAATCATTTTAAAATGTGCCAGTGTACAAACTAGTGCCACTGAATATGTTGGATAAATATTTTCTGTGTCTAGTTCCTAATTGTTTTTATAGTTTCAGAAAATAACCCTCTCTGCATTAATTACTCCCTTTATACCCTCCTACCACACCTGGCAATGACTAGGTCTGTATATGAGCACTTAAGCACTATAGAAGATCTTAAAAGGTGAATCATATAATAGGTAGTCTTTTTATCAAATACCTTTCATTCAAAATAATGTTAGGGCTGGGAGTTTGGCTCAGCGGCTGAAGTGCCTGCCTGGCAGGCATGAACTTGTGAGTTCAATCCCTGGTAACAAAAAAACAAAACAAAACAAAACAAAACAAAAAAACAATGAAATCAAAATAATGTTATCCATGTACTGACTTATATTAGTACTTCATTACTTTTCACGGATAAATGATATATATATATATATATATATATATATATATGTATATATATATATATATATATATATATATATATATATATCACAGTGTGCTTATCCATTCATTCTTTGATGGACATTTGACTTGTTTTCACCTTTCGAACACTCAGAAGAAAGGTTGTATAAACATGTATGAGTATGTATTTTAGGGAGTACCTGTTTTCAGTGCCTTTGAACATATACATAAGACTAGAATACATGTAGGATTTGGCTTGGTCAAGTGGTAAATCTGGGTTTAGCTTTTTGAGAAACAATGGCTGAACATTGGATGAACATTCTACACTTACACTAGCAACTTATGATAGTGGCAATTTCCACACATCCTCAACATTAGAATAAATCCTATTGAGTCATAATAAAGAATGTGTAATATACTTATGGATAAAGTTTTCTAGAAATTTGATGAGGCTTTTTGTATATATATATATATATATATATATATATATATGATATTTTTCTGTAGTTTTCTATTAAATCCTTTGTCTGGTTTTGGTATTAGGTTAGCAGTATCAGAATGAATTATCAACTGTTACCTCCTCTCATAGTTATTGAAGAGACTGAAAGTATAGATACTCACTTTTCTTCAAAATTTTGGTAGAATTTTTCAGTGAAGTCATCTTTTTGTGAGATTTTCTTTATTGGTAGGGTTTCAATTACTGATCCAATCTTGATACCAAGCTATTCTACTTTTCCATTTCTTTCTTAGATTTAGAATTTTGCGTATTTCTTAAATTTTTTTCATTTCATTTAAGGTAAGTAATTTGTGAGCATATGATTACACGTAGTATTCTCTTTATGTCATTTTTGTTTTAACATCCACATCACTTTTCTCTGTGTTTACTTCTGATTTTAGTAATTTGGTATTTATTTGTCTTAGTAAAATTTTATCAGTTTTAATAATCTTCATTAAATCAATTTTCTATTTTTTGCTTTGCATATTATTTTATATTATCTATTTTATCTTTGTTTTTATCTTTATTAGTCCCTTCATTCTACCAGCTTTGCTTTTAGCTTATTGTTCCTTTTTCATTTCCTTAAACTGTATTATGCTGTTATTGGGAGACTTTTCTTATGTCAAGTAAGTATTTAGTTGTAAAAACTTTTCTCTGAGAACCATTTTCACTGCATGTAATATATTTTGGTATTCTGTCTTCTTTCCGGTACATCTAAATATTTCAAAAATTTTCTTGTCATATAGTCTTTGACAAACTTCATACAAGTTTTTTGCATTTGTTAATTTTCCAGTTTTATTTCTCTTTATGAGTTCCAGTTTTAATATATTGTAGACAGAGAGGATATTTTGCATGAAGTCAGTCTTTCTAAATTTGTTCAGGTTTGGTGTGACCTAAGATTTGTTGTTTCTTGGAGAATGTTCCAAATGCAATTGAGAAAAATGTACATTCTACTACTGTTGGATAGAGTGTTGCCAAGTTATGTCTTAGATCTAATTTTTTTATAGTGTTACAACCATTTTTCTTCATTAAACTTCTGCCTAGATGTTCCATTTATCAGTGAAAGTAAGCTGTTGAGGTGCTCAAGAACTATTGTAAAATTATCTATTTCTCCATTAAATTGTCAGTATATTCTTCAAGTACTTTGACATTTTGTTGTTTTAGGTATAAACGTTTATAGACACTACATCCTCTCTAAGAGTTTATCCATTTTTCAGTATGCAATGCTTCTTTTGCCTCTAGTAAAAATCTTTGACTAAATTTTTCTAGTTAATATATATTTTATTCATATGTGTTTGCAGTTCTTGCAATTTACAGTCATCTTGGGCAGTGGGTGCATGTGCACAATACAGCTTGAGTCTAATTTTCAGTTTCTTTTCTATTTTCTTTCACCTCTCTTCCTCATCTTCTGAATGCCCCATTTTCACCCTTGTTGCTATCATTAATCTTAACTCATGTTTATGACATATTAGTTGTATTCATTTAAGTTATGAAGTTCCTATACATGACATATCTACATGTTTCCCCTTTCCTGTCTTCTCTCACCTACATTCTCTTGGACCTCTTCCCATTTACAAGACATCAATCCCCCTGTCTCCTGTCCCTTCCTTATTGTGGTCTTTGTTTGTTGCCTTACTCAAATAAAAGATATTATATGGTACTTAATTTTGCAGGTCCAATTTATTTTAGGCAATATTGTATCTTCCAGGTGCATCCATTTTTATACAAATATCTCCAGTTATACTTCTTTATAGTCAAGTACTCCATTAAGCAGAGATACCACATTTTCTTTATTCAGTCATCTATTGATGCATGTGCAGGCTGCTTCCAGATTATAGCTATTTTAAATTATGCTGCTACAAACATTGGTATGTATCACTATAGTATGATGTCTTCAAATTTCAGAAACTGTTATTGTCATTAACTTCTAGAATTTTTAAAATTTCTAACCTGATTTCTTCCATGACTCATTAGTTGCTTACGATTCTGCCAGTTATTTTCCAGATTCTTCTACATTTTCTGTGATTTCTTTTATCATTATTTCCTAATTTAATTGAGCAGTGCTCTGATAGTATGCATGGAGTGATTCTGATTATTTTATATTAATTTAAGCTTTCTGGACTAGTATGTGATGTATTTTGGAGAAAGTATCATGTGCTGCAGAAAAGATCATATTCTCTGTTGTAGTTGTAGCAAGGTGGAATGCTCTGTAGATATCTATCAAGTCCATGTGTTTGAGGGTGTGGTACATCTCTGATACTGCTTTTTTGATTTTTTTGTTGAATTATCTCTTTGCAAAAGTGAGGTATTGAGATCCTGCATCATCGTATTAGCAATTATGTCATCTTTTATGTTCAGCAGTATTTGTTTTACAAAGATAGGTGCTCCATTATTTGGTGCATAAATATTCATAAGTGTGATCTCTCCTTGGTGGATTGTTTCTTTATCTAGTATGTAGTGACCTTCTTTGTCTCTACTAATTAGTGTTAGCTTGAAGTGTACCATGTCTGAGAATGAAATTGCTACCCCTACTTGTTTTCATGGTCCGGGCTCAGGAAACATTGTTTTCCATCTTTTGATTTTTAGTCTATGAATATATTTTTGGATTAGATGAGTTTCTTAAGTGTAACAGACCATTGAATTTTAAAAATCCAGTCCTCTGATGTGTGTCTTTAAATTGAAAATTTGAGACTATAGATTTTTATAGATATTACCCAGATGTTTTGATTATTTGCTATTGTTGAACTTGTGTTTTTTTTTTTTTTTGTAACTCTTTTGCTGTTTTTTTCTTCATATTTTTTGTTGTTATTTAACAACTGGCCTTTTAGTGTTTTCATTTCTTCTGGGTGTTCAGCTTTTTTGATTTCATTGCTTCTGTTTTGGACATTGCTGAGTAATTGCTGGAGTGCTATTTTCATACTAATATGTCTCTCATGTTAGTCTTTTTTCATGAATCATCCTTATATCTTCATCTATTTTGAAGGAAAGATTTTCTGAGTATGTTGAGCTGGGTTGGAATTTGTTTGCTTTTAAGGGTTCAAATATCTCACTCCATGTTCTTCTGCCCACTTAAGTTTGTGTTGAGAAGTCTCTGGTAATTCTAATTGTTTTACATTTCTATGTAATTTTTTGTTTTTCTCTGTTTTTTAAATTCTGTTGGTTTTTGTTGTTGTTGATGTTGTTGTTGTTGTCGAATATCTGGCAATTTAAAAAGGATGTGCTCTGGTGGGTTTCTGTGCTTCATTACGAATGTTTGTTGTACTGAAATATATTGAACTCATTTCTCATATTTAGGAAATTTTCTGTTAAGATTTCTGTAGCATATTAATATTTGCATCTGTGTTATCTTTTAGATTTTTCACTAACTCCAGTTAATTTTATGCTGGTTTTTTTCGTGTAGTCCAGTAGCTTTTGGATGTTTTTTTACTTGTGCTCTTATCTTTTGGGGTGCTTCTTTCAGCACTTCCTTATAAGTTATCATTTTGTCCTCAAATTCGGACACTGTCTTCACACTGGTCCCTTGTGCAATTTGTGAATTATGTTTAGTTTTTTATTTCACATATTTCTGTATGATACCTTTTTGAGCATTTCTAAAACTTTGGTGAATTCAAGTTTTGAACCAATTTGGTCAACTTTTTCAATGTTCTACTTATTTTCCCCTTATCCTCTTTGGACATTTTGAGTGATATTTCTGGAAACTTTGGTGCATTTCCTCTTGAACTCACCTAGTTTCTTGATTCCTTTTATCACATTTTGTAGAGTTCCACCACCTTTTATTAGCTTTCCTCTCTATTCCCCATTACAGAAGCTGGCAGACCTAGTGGTTCTTCTGTTGCCGGGCTTTGCCATACTTGTATGTGTATGTGTATCCATTTTTTATTGCTGATGACTCCCAGGATATCCAGATATTGGAAGAGAGAGAAAAGCAATTGTCGGTCACCACTATGTTACCTGACTGTAGTAGTAAATTCAGTGGCAACAACATCATTAAGTGTCAACAGCATATTGAGAAACCCTAGGAGCCACACATGAACATTGCTTGTCCACAACAAAGAGGATCACTAGTTTTTGCTAGATGTAAGCAGGAGTGCCAGAGCTCAAACATATTACTAGATAAACTGCCTTCCCGAGAACTGACCTGTCACATAATTTCACCCCAAACCTAGCCTCCCACAAGAGAATACAGGCCTTGTAATCTTCCTATCCTGATTCTGGACCTCCCAGAGAATTCAGGCGATTCCTATTTAGCTGTCTCCCTCTCCAAGCCTATCTCGCAAGATAGTCTCCCACCTGGTCTCTGTGTCATTTGTAGCATAATGAATGAACCTCAAGACCATAATTCTTGCTGAAGTAGCTTCAACACAGAAGCTTAAATATTGCATGCTTTCTCTTTTATGAGAAACCCAAAATATAAGTAATTTAAAGAGTAAAATAGTAGAGAGACAAGAAAAAAATCAGGGAGATACAGTTTTTCAATTCAGAAGGGGTTCTAGAGGTGGAGAGAGGGGTGAGGGAAGAAAGAGAAGGGAAAATAAAAAGGAGTAAGGTGTGATATGCTCATATACCCACTGCTAATTATATAGTAAATACGTTCATTATGTATTATAAACATACTAAAACAACTGAACAAAATACTTATAAAGATGCATTTCTGACTTTTGCTGTTAATTTTCTACATATCTTATCTGCACTTATTCCTCACTTCCTTGATGCTGCCCTCCTCTGTTTTGCATGCAGTTGTATTCTTGATGGTGTCTCACAAATCTGTTAGGCTGTGCTTATTTTTCTTCATTCTTCTTTAATTTGTAGTCTTAGAAAACATAGTTTTCTTCAAATTAGCTGCCTACACCATCAGACATAATTAAGTCAAACAAAACAAAGCAGAATAAAATCCATCAAAACAAAACAATGAAAGTGATGCAAGGCTTCAAAACAAGATATTAGGAAATCAACAATGGCTACCATAATATATCTTGTTATCTTCAAAACAACTACCCAGGCCATCAGATATAATAAATTTGAACAAAACAAAACGGAATAAAACCTAACAAAATAAAACAATGAAAAGAAATACAGGACTTCAAAACAAGATAATAGGAAATGAACAGTGGCTTTCACCTTCCCTTTTTACACGTTTCCTCCACATTCACTTTCACAATATCAATTGTACATCTTGGACCCCACTAACTCCTTCAGTTTTTCACACTAGGGAAACAACACGATATTTATCCATGTGAGTCCAAGCAATTTGATTTGATTTGATTATGTCTGAGGGCATAGACAGCTACTTTGAAGATAATGAGAGACATCATGGTAGCCATTGTTGATTTCCTCTTGTCTTGTTTTGAAGTCCTGTGTAGCATTCATTGTTTTTTTTTAATTGGCTCTATTCTGTTTGATTTTGTTTGCTTTTAATCTCTTTAAAATCAAAAAAGCAGCATTTTATTTTACCTATGTTTCAAATTGCTTTTTCTCCTGGTTGCTTTTATGTGCTTTTGATCCCTGCAGTGAGTTTTTCAATTCCATTATAATTTTTAACCTCAGAATTTATTTGCTTCCCTTTTTAAAGTATATCTCTTTGTTTGTTATGATTTTCTATTAAGTCATACTTCTTGTCTTATTTCACTTAAGTGTTCATACTTTCTTTGGCTACCTGAACAGATTTTTAAAATTTACTTTTAAGAAGAATAAATTTGAATCATTTGCATGAAAAGATGCACATTGAAACCATAATGTTAAGTGAAATGAATCACACACAAGTTTAACTATCACATGGTTTCTTTTGTAAGTATAGATCTAATGAACCAAAAATAAAAGTAAATAATAGGACACAGGGAGATAGAACTTTTGCAAATGAGAGGAGACCAACAAATAGAGGTATAGAGGAAGAAGGGAAGGGAGGTATAGATTTAAAAAACTAAGACATGTTGTGTACATATACCAACTCCACACAATGAGGGCAATTACTCTATACTACAAATATGCATGATTAAAAATAAAAGTTCAAAAGAAAGAAAACTACATTTACATTATTTCTCTAGTAAGTATAATGTCTGTGCTTCCCTGAGGGACAGTATGTATCATTATTTTTCTTCCATTGCTTTGTACTTTTCGTTGTGTATCTCTTTTTTATTGACATGACAATCTTGAATTACTTTTGTAAAAATTTTTTTATTTTATGTTATCTCTGAAATCTGTATTGTTTAGTTTAATGTCTTCTAGTGATTTGAGATGTAAATGTTATAGTGTGATAGTAACAAATTCGATTGTCTTTCTTTAAATCCATAGAAAATTTGATATTGGTTTCATCATTCAATTTATTGAGTGCTTCCAACTATTTTTGCAGAGGGTTTTTGTATTTTATGTGGTCAACAAAATCTCTTAATCGCTTGTCTATTATAGTGGCAATTTTTCAGTTACCTGTCAAATTTCTATATGTATATGCAGTGTTTAACTTGACTTTCTTCTGGTTAAGTATTAGCTTGATTATTGCATATCTTTAATAGATTTCTGATTTTGACAGTATAACTAGATTTCTTTTTGTTTGTCTTGAAGGATAATCTTGTGACACAATTCCCTGCACCGATATTTTTAGTTGTCTGCTTTTCTTTAATAAAATGTGAGATATAGTGATGGAATTACATCTAATAGACAACTAAGAACGTGTTAATTTGTAAAATTTAAGACAGTAGTGCCAACATATTGATAAGCTGTAAAGTCAATTAACTTAAGTAACATAGAAATAGAACCTTATAATAATAATAACTGAATTATTTCTGTATTTATTGTGAAGGAAATATAACAGTGTTGGAAAACATTCAATAGATGCTTGGGGTATCACAGAATCTGAGTTAACAATTTGTATCGAATGAATTACTAAATATTAAAACGAAGTGACTTTTTAAAATTAAACAGAAATAAATAATATTGAATTTTTATCAAAGAACTCTAAAGGATACATGCGAAAACAGTAGAAGAATTTTTAATGAAAATCATGGGAAAAAAGTAAACTATTCTCAGTGAGAATAGTTTATGTCATTAAAACCTAATACGAAAGTGAAACACACGAGTATAATGTAGTTTCCTACAGATACATTTACTTGGCATACCCACATGTATAAATAACATAATAGGCTCCAATATAAAAATCACATGAAGTAAAGAATTTACCAAGAAATATGACAACAAAAAGGCGTATGAGAAATATTCAACATCCCTAATAATCAAATAAGCACAAATAAAACAACTTGTTGTCCCTTATCATATTCACTTGAATGTCTTAACAACAAAATATATTCAAAATAAAACTGTTGATGTTCCTAAAAAACTTTCTTATCAAATAGTTTCTGCCTTCAGTAAAAGATGCCACCAGTTATTGCTTGACTATGTTAAAAATCTAGTGGTTCCTTTCTTTATCCCGTAATTTAATACAATCCATTATCATTTCCTATAAAATGTATTTTATCAAAAATGCTTATTCTAGACATCTCCATCCTAACATAATAATTTAATTTATCATCTTGCACTCTTTGTCTATTCTCAAGAAAGTAGTGATCATGATTCCTTGAAAATATAAACTAGCTATGCTACTGTTTGGTTCAAAATCATGTAATGACTTCCTTATACAATTGGAATAAAATCAAAACTCTTCATTCTTTTCTTTCAGGGATATCCAACACATGTCATATTACTCTTTCTACATTTTACAAATTTGCAACCATACAAGTGGCTTCTTTTTGCTGTTGTTGTTGTTCCTTGTGCAGTTCCATTATATCCTGTTATACTGGAACGTGCAGATCCTTTTCTCTAAAACTTTATTTCCACAAATAAGCAGAGGGCTCATTTGCTTGAATTTCTCTTCCCTGATCATCTTCTTTACAATAACTTCTTCTGGGCACTGACTTTTTTATGACAATACTCAACCTCAATTTTCTAGCATTTTAATAGTATTTAGTGTTGCAATATTTCTATGTTGCTTTATATTCTATGTAATAATATACAATTTTATATAGTATGTTTTGTATTCTATTTACTGACTACCCTAGTACAATAGTATCCCCTAGCTCAGCACTAGGAAGAGCTCAAGACATCATTGTTGCTCAACAAATATATATTTAATGGATGACTATTAATAATACTATTGGTTGGGTATTTATTTTAAATTATTCTGTAATGGCCGGACATTTAGCTCAGTGCCGTAAGTGCCTGCCCGGCAAGTACAAGGTCGTGAGTTTGATCCCTGGTACCAAAACCACAAAACAAAACAAAACAAAAACAAAAACAAAATAAATCATTCTTTATTGGGTATTCTATCAATTGGTTTGTCCTTTACAAGTCTTTTTGGAATTGTCTGATGTTTGTAATAGGAATAAATAGTTCAAAGTCTCTGACAATATTCTTAGATAACAAATTTACAACCTGTGTTTTCTCATTAGCCGATATAGCAAATTACATAGTTTCATTTCAGTAATCTTATTATTGGACTCTTATCTCAATATATTAAAAATACAGTCTACATTTCTCTTCCCATTTGTTCTTAAATTATGGTGAATCATTTTGTTCTATTAAAGGACAAAGTTAATTCCTTAATTATATACTCAATCCAGAGGACACAAGACTTGGCAAGTTTTTCAGTCTCTTTGAGTTTTAAAAATATAGTCTCTTTCATGTATTTTTATTTTTATGTATTTAACTTTTAAATAATTATTTGTATTAGTACTAGTTTACTGTAGAAAAGTATTGTGTTCATCAGGGAAGTAGGGACATGCATTCAAAACCTCTTAATTATTTCTACTTTCCTTTTCCTTTCCTCTCCTCCTCCTCATCTTCGTTCCATCTCTAGATCTCCTTCCCATTATTAAAAGATCTATTCCTTATTTCTTATTACTTGTCTTTCATTTTATTTTTTGCATTCTTTAGATTTCAAATTTCTTGAGGCAGACAAACCATGTTATATTTAAGCTGGTGAGTCTGACTTATTTCACTGAAAATTATGGTTTAAGGTGTTATCAATTTTGTTTTTAACGGTATATATTCCGTATGCTCCCAAAACTATGTAACTATACCATTACCCTTTATTTCATAATTTGTACACAATATTCTTAACTGAATGATAATTACACAAATGTTAATTAAACAAAGAGTTTTGTGTGCATAACTTTTTATATTCTTAATATTTGCCTTTTAGCTGTCTGTATTTTGTTTGAAAAATAAGTAATAAATTACCCTAAAGAATTTTAAGTAACTCTGAGGTCATACAATCATTGAAATAACATTCTGTTCAAGGTTATGACTATAGACAAATAAAAAGTGGAATTTCTTAATGGTTTTAATGCTACATAAAAATATAAAGTACCATTGCATGCCTTTTTTTAATGCAATGAAGGCAAACAGAAAAAAGTATATGAAGATGTATCTAAAAATTAACTAACTGCACTACTATTACAGTTTCATGGCCATTTCCTCTAGCAAATTGTATGATTTTTTTTACTTAATTGCTAACTAATTTTTGTATTTACTGAAGCATTAGATTTGAATAAACAGACAAGTAATGCAGTAAAGTTATAAGTAAACCTGGAGCCAGTACTCCTGTTTTACAATTATTCTCTCTACTATTTCTTATATGATAAACTTTTGCATTCATAAATTATATGATTTTTTAAATCTTTCTTAATTTCTCCACTATAAATATTGTAATGTCTTTCTATTTTGAAGATTTATTGCCCTTACATTATTTCATCCTTTTTTTTCACTTCTCTTTCAGTCATCCTCCCAACTTTTGTTATAAACATTCAAAGATTATAACATTATGACTACTTAAATATGATTCCATGATCATCATAGCATACAATGATTTTATTCTCTTATTATGCATCATATGCTATAATCCTACGTTCTTACTGTATAGTCTTTAATAATTCTGGAAGGTTGCCTTTCTTTTGTAATACGGTAAGTTTTCTGCACACCTATCACTTCTCTTAAAGTGGTTCAACTGAAAGTTAACATTTTACTATGCCTCAAAAATTGTTTGCATTACTCAATGTATCAATTCTATTTTGTCTTGAAAAGTCACCCTTTTGAAGTCTTCTGTTGTCCTATTGCAATCTGCACTGCTGCATGGAAAAGATTCTTGCACTGCGTACATTGAGGAATCTTCATTCAAGAGTATTCTTAAAATCACCTTAGTGCCCTAAAGAGTAATTCGTGGCTTTCCAGCTTCTTTCAAAGATTCATTTCCATTTTGGCAGCTTCTCAAAGTTACCATTCACATTGAGAATTTAATGAAATTCTGCTATACAGTTTTTGTTAGACTACAATTTCGTGACTAACTTCTACTAAAACAACGCACCACGTTGAGATTTACAATGCAGAAGTAAAAGTAAAAATGTAAGCTTGTTTGACTTTCCCAACAACCAAGAACATCAAGGACATAAGTACATTGACTAGATTTGGAAGTATGAGCAGCCTAGCAGGTAAAAATTGTGGTCAAGTATTATTTTTCTCTGCTTACCACCATTGTCTTCCTTGGTGAACACTTCATCATTTAGTGATTCCTTACTGCTGTGAAGTGATGCTCCTTATATTTATGTATTTGACTCCATTTGAACTGTGCATAATATTCTGTTTCTGTCTGTCCTGTTTTAAATGGATGTCATGTCCTGAAAAGTATTTCTAGGTTCCCCAAAAGGGGATAATTTAGAAGGGCTAACCTTTTTGATTGGACAAATAAATATTCTATGAACTTTTTATTTCATGTCTTCCAAAACTCAATTAATGTATGGCCTGCTTTAGAAATATTATTTTAATTTAGTAGAGCTAGTCTCCATTCATCTGTGCACTGCTGTCTTCATAATTTGCATTGATTTTATCACAAAATATTAAACTCATTTACGTCAATTGTTTCCCAAGAATTTTTGTCCAAGTCATGAATTTAGGAACACTTGTGTTAAGCTGCTCTGGACTTTTGTGGTTATTGTTTATTGATTTTGGCGACTACTCAAGACATAGTAAGGAAGGGAAAGAATGGTCTGTAACAAGCTATGCTGAATAAAATCATTCTTGGAGACATAAATCAGAGATAGTTTGTTTCAGAAAAGTACTCAATTCTATCTATACCTTTCCACAGCATACTTTATCTCTGGATTTATTAGACCTTGGTTAAAAGTAAAATTCAGTTCCATTAAAGACAAGGGTATTATTATCATTAGAGAAACATTTGGAGTTGTAATCATGAGGGTCTTTGACCCATCATGTAAGAATATACTTTGTATATAAAGTGACAGCCTAATTTGGCTAGAGCAAGTCTCTGTGTAAGCTAATTACACGTGGTAATTTTGCTTGAAAGGAGACTGACTTGAAAGTGAATCCAATTTAACGGTGAGAAGATTGTTATAAGAAACATTTCATTGTGGGCATGGAAGTCCCTTAAAGTGCTAATTTTTCACTTGAATAACTGTATTGCCTTAGCAAGGATTTTTCAAATTACTTAATATTTGAGAGAGATTATTTGAACTAAGAAAAAATAAAGGCAAATAGTGGAGACTTTTTTAATTTTATGGGAACAATTTAAAATCTTATTATGCACACACATTAAAATTAACTTCTATTTTCCTCTTCCACTTGTTCTTAAGATATAGTGGACTACCTTGCTCCATTAAGGAACAAGGCTAAATCCTTAATTACATATTCAACTGAGAAGAAGCAATTTGTCCATGTTTTCAATCCATCTAAATTTTTCTTTTTAAAATAAAATCTCACTCTGGCATTTTAATAATTATTTCTTAGAAAATCATTACATACAGCTTGCATCTATTTTATGAGGAGTTGAAATATGGTCACTGCAGAAAAACAAGGAGAAGAAATGACTTAAGGAAGACCTGAAGCAAAACTAAGCACTGTTATTTGACTGCAGTTCGTCAAGCAAAGGCGTTCTTAGGAGTAACATAATCAGAATCAAGGAAATAATTCCACCAAAACTTTTACATGACTTCAAGTCAAATCCAAAACAAGTACAAGCCCTACAAATCATAATTATAAATTAATACCCTCCATATACTTCTGGAGTTTGCACAATGAACAGAGCTGGCAGGGATGTTGGCCAGTTTCAAACCTGAGAAACACATCCTGTCATATTTCAGGACCACAAACTATGCTAAATATCCTAAAGGTCCACTTCTTTTTAAGTTACCATATATATTAAAATCACCACCATTACTGTTTCATTTTGTTAAATCCAAAATTTCTGCATCATCTTTGTAAACCAAAAATCTTCTTTGGATCATCATAGTGGGTGCCATGGCAAGCTGATCAGGTCTCCCATTCAGGAAGAGATAGTAATAGCTCTGACTATGTGGGGTGCTTGTGACTAATGGTTCCATTTCTCCAAATTGTGCTTATCTCAAGAGAGATGGATTATTGAAGATAATTCTCCTTCATAGGGATACCTACACTCAATGACACATCAGCAATAGTGTAAAATATATTGGACCCTTTTAATAAGACAGAACACTAAAGGACCATTGCAGTTTAGTATTTACCATAAGATCAGCAGAATCCTCTGCTGCAACATCTTCTTTTTTCTATTTTCTCCTCGGCCTAATCTTGATTCCTGGCCCACTCATAAATTTTGTTATTCAGTGAAATCCTACATGCGATTTTGAGAGTCTCTGTTTTCTAAAGAATTCAACATAAAATAGTTCTTACTATGGAGCTTCTTTGGAAGAGATTGTAAGATATAATTGATAACTGGTAATAGGTGAGTGAAACGTCATGGTGTTGTTCTGCAGGACTTTAATTTACCATTGATGATGAACTGGAACAAAATATTAAAGTAAGGGAATGATCTGGAGGGTGTGATATATCAAGAATTTGTAAAATTTGAGGGAGAGGTTGTGAGAGGACATAACTATAAGAATTTTTATACTAGATGGCTATGTTAGAGGTAATCTATGCTCTAGAGAAATCTAGTGAAACAGTGAGGGTGATTAATAAACAGTATAATTTGATATATTAAGAACAGAAGGTTTTCTTGATAGCATATAGTTAAGATAATCCCCAGAGGCTGAATGGTGACAATTGAGAGACAGATGAATATGATTAAAAATGTTATATGAATGTGTAAAATATCATATAAAAATCAACATTCACTAATACCGTGTCTGAGTCAGCAAACACTGATAGAGAGATGGGTGAGGACACGGGAGATGGAGAATATCTTAATGTAGGGTAAATGGACTTCACTGAAATGAAGCTCCAAAGTGACTCGAGTTCTCAGATTTATTGAGGAGCAATAAAGACAAAGTATTCTGCTGAGTGGAGAAATTTGATTCAGGTTAGCAGGATAGGGTGACAGTTTGGTTGAATTACTAATTTTTATTTGACTGTTCCCTGGGGAGTGTTATTGTTTTCCCAACAAGGCCCATCTTTGATTCATTTGGCAAAGCATTGCCTCTGGGTGCTTAGAGTTAGTTGTCTTTTGCCCTGAGTCAATCCGAGCAGGCACTGACCTGTTGGGTGTCACAAGAAACTCCACAGTCTAAATTTAATGTACACTAATAAAAATAAGTTTAAAATGGTGAAAATAATGTCCAGTCCTTAATTATAAGGTTATAGACACTTCAGAAAATGAATTCTCATCAAAGTCAAATCTTAACAAATTAGGACATTGATTGGGAAAGTTTGAGACATTAAATCCTAGGATTAAAACATCTGTTTTGGTGAATTTTAAAATCTCAAATCTCTACATTACTGGGAAGCCTCTAGCTGTACAAAAATAACCCATTCTTTGATGTTGAATGCTATCCCACCACCTTACTTAAACACATACAGAGAATTCTTTTCTCAAACGTAAGATCTGCCACTCCCATCCAGTCTACTCACATGGCCCTATGGTAACAAACCATTAATTACAGTCAAGTTGCAATATTGAATCAAAGAAGTGCTAAGTCTTCTAAAGAAGAGTTCACAAAAAAACCTGACGCGACTACAAGACATAACGAACACATATCAATCAGAATGAATTCAGAACACACGCACACACAAAATAATCAAAATTATAGTGACTATAAATTTTTTAAAGTATCCTGCAATAAAACATACATTATCATTAATTCCCCTCAAATTACTCCTACTCACTTCACAAACATTTGTGACTTCATTCATGCATTCATGACACTTTTATTTTTTGGTACATGCATTCATGACACTTTTTTTTTTGTTACTGGGAATCAAATTCATGACTTTGTGCTTGTAAGGCAGGCACTTGTGCAACAGAGCTATGTCCCTGGCTCATGGCACTTTTTTTTTTTTTGTTGGTTATACTATGCAGTTCAGGCTGGACTTGAACTTACTTTATAGCTCAGGCTTGTCTCAAACTCACAACGATTCTCCTGCCTCAGACTCCCAAGTGCTGGGATCAAAAGCGTGTGCCACCACACCCGGTTTCATGACAGTTTTTGAAGCAATTCTGGAAATCCTTTTTGGAGAGTATCTTTAGGAAAAGCAATCAACTGTATGATGAATGCTACTATTGAGTATCATCCACTGGAAAAATAGTCTCATAAAACCATTAGTTTTTCCTTCTCCATGCTATTCCTATCTGGCACTATGTGACTCCTAGCTCTTCTCCAAATTTAAAATTAACATGATAGGTAAAGATTTTGAATTGCTTCAAGAAATTGAGACACCCAGAACAGTGCAACTAAAGAAACTCATGAAAGTTCTGACTTCCAGAAATGTCTCAGGAAGTGGCAAGAACAAAGACAAAAGTGTGCTCAAAGTGAGGGTGAGTATTTTGAAGGGAAATAATAGCAATGTGTCTTTTATTGTAATATGTTTTAATTTAACACATCCGTATTTTTGATCACCATATATATGTGTGTGATATAGATGATAGGTATGGATATAGATACATTATATTGCCCAGTGCTTGTTCTGATGAGACAGATATAAAGTTAGATGAACAAAAGTGCATCAATATGAAGACACTGACCTTTAATACAGGATGTAATATCATATCAAAAACTATGAGATATGACACTAGGTTCATTGTCTCTTGTAGGTTTGCAAAAACATGATGACTATCACAAAGTAAAGTAGAAAAGCCAAAACATACCTTAAAAACACTGAAGGAAACAAAAGTCAGAAAATTTGGCATACTTGTGTGGATATACTATGTATATCCCTAAAACTTTCAGGTGTCATACTTTGTTGGAGGTCCAGTGAGATACTCCATCTACCAGAGGTTAGGAATGCATTGATGTTCAGACAAAATAATTAAGAATCTCAGGCATGACTGTGTTCGGAAGCTCCAGACTTAACATAACCTCTTGATATCAGTGATAAGATAGAATACAAAATAATAAATGTTAATAGTGATATTTTATTCAATGTAAATTGGGTTCAATTACATTATCAGAAGGCATAGTGAGAATAGTAGTCTGTACATCCTGATTTGTGTAGATTGTTACAGGTGATTAATAGAATTCTCAGGGGGCAGTATAGATGGGTACTCAACAGAAAAGATATTTCCTATATTGCCTATTCTATATAGCATAAGTAATCAAGGATGGATGATCATGAGTCTTAGATCAGATTTTTAAATAATGCCTAATTTTGGAAAGCAAGATAGTTCTCTGGCACAAATCCATTGATTGAAGTGGATACTGGATCTTTAGGAGGTACAGAAACACTAAGGCAAGTGTATACAGTGTAGATTGTCTAGTCCTTATCCAAAGGGACCGAGAATCCTTTGCTTGTGTAGTTGCACATTGGAAAAATGGGTATATCCAAAATTTTAAGGTAGGACCCAGGATTTGAGTAGACATTGATACCTGAGGACTCAAGTGATAATGTAGATAACATTTAAGTAAAAAGAATATAGCATAAGTAGGGACTAGGTAATAAGTTTCTCTTTCACATGTGATTATAGTGTGTCTTCAGGGGCCACACACTTCTGATGTTCAATTTTTATCGCCAAATTTATAATTTTGATGGGCATATACTTTGGGGCTGGTAGAACCCTGATCTTGGTCCCCAGCCTGTGAAATAGAAATTAGCATAGTTTTGATGGAATACCCTTTTACTCTTCTTAGTTTTCAAAACATTTTACAATTTAAGAACCTAGGAATCTGATGCTGTAAAGACCATAAGCCTTGCTGTTAAAATCCAGTGACTTGGAAATGGACAACCAAAAAAAAGTAGAAGAGTATTCTAATATTTTGTATTAGAACAAGTAGTTATCTTCTATATCTTGGATTACAAATTTAAAAAGCTATCCAAAGTATCCCTGTTGTTTAAACAAATCTATGCATAACCTAAAATGAATTAATCACTGAAGAACACATTTGTTCATTTTTTTTCCATCAATAAACAAAATTTTTATTGAGAACACTTAGGTAGTATGGTAAGTATCACAACAAATAGGCATAAAAGACATATTCAAACCCATCTTCCACTTTGTTAGAATTTAATGTAATGCTACTTTTCTGGGTGAATTTATTTGACTAACTCCTTAGGCTTTGAAGGAAGACTTACACATTTGATATTTGTAGATTTATTGTGTCAAATCAAGCTCATATTTTCCAAACACTTTAAAATGTATTGCTGTAAATGATAAAGATGAACACATTTATTTTTATATTGTGGAAATAGTAGTCACATTTATTGTACATAAATAGGCTGTTTTGTCTCTGACTCTTCTGGGAATAGTGATCTGATGAGATGATATTGATGAATTGTCAGAAAAGAGAAAACAGTCACTTTTGTCTTTAAGAAAAAAAAATCATTCCACAAAGTGATTAATTACAAACTAAAAAATTCTCAGAATAAAAATAGAGATGCCTCATTAAGATCAGTAATAATGTGTGAATTTATTTCCATGTAATCCCTCTTGTGTCATATTCAGTTAGCAGAATATGTGATTTGACTTTTATTAGACAATTTATATGACCTTGTTTTACTAATGACCTTCCCATATGACAGACTGAAAAAATTACAATTAGGATTAAAGTTGCACATTTAATATGTGAAATAGTTAAGTAGTCAATATTTAGATTAGGAAATCTTTAATAGTACATAGAATTATTTATTCATGTATGATATATATGTGCACATATATATATATATCCACTTATGCATTAGGATATAAATTCTTCACTATTTTTAGATGACTCTGTTCTTAACTGCAGTCATAAATGTGAGTCATTTCAAGTAATTTTCATCTAATTGAATGACGGCTTCCCTATGTGTATTCAGCATTTAATTTCTAATTATGGCTCCCTTGTTTTGGAAAGGGAAACATAAAGGGACGTACATTTTTGTTCTCAAATAAACCACAAACCGTACTTATTTAATTAATGTGGCGATATCTTTTTTCTATTAAATACTCATATAGCCCTGCCAGAGCCCTATTTGTTCCTTCTCTTCCAATCCCAGCTGCCCATTGCTTCAATGCCACTACAGGAAATATGCTATTAGCACGTTCTATGTTCTCTCTCTTTCTCTCTCTCTCTCTCTCATAAAATTAATGTTTTCAGGGCCCAATATTAATCATCTTCAGTTCATTAATATCTACAGTAACATTTTCTAAATTTTATTTAGTATTTTTATACAATTTCATTCCAGATTTTTGAATCCCTTCTGTGCAAATCACATGATTAGTAACTTTAAGGTTCTTGCTGGATCTTCATATAATCTAGGGATTGTGGTATAAAATATATTGCATAATAAAATTACTACCATTAAAAAACTAAGTTAATCTATAAGAAATAATTTTAGCAAACATCAGCTAAGATGTGTTTATGCACTCATTTCTGTGCTGTTGGTGGGTACAAAATAGAATTTGATTCAATCCTTTTCCTCAAGTAGTTTCTGATCTGGTGTGGAAATGGAAGAAAGGAGAGAAAAATTAAATTATAATGGAGGTATGCTTTATATTCTGTACTACTACAAGTATGTCTATGAATTACTGTAAACTTTTCACTGTTCTTAAACTACTTCATATATTTTATCATAATATGGCAAGTTCAACCAAATATATGAATGAGAGCAAGGAATGCATAATATACTAACACTTCCTTTGCTATTAAGTCTAATGAAGACCAAATTAGTGTTAGGACCTTTATTCTAGCATAAAATACAATGGACCTAACGATCATGTCTGAGTTTAAGTCCAGTCCTATTTGCTTTACTTGGTCATATGGTACCTTAAGCATATTATGAGCATTGTTTTCTAAAATGGACAAAAAAACCCCCATGTTTTCATCCAAGTCTTTGTGAAATTTAATAAAATAAACTTGTAAAAGTAGATAGAGATTGCTACTAAGTATCCATCTTTTAATTAGCATTCATTTAATGCTATTAGAGTAAGATATTTGAAAACATTCACAAACAGCTAAAGGTATTTAAAGCACAGTTAGCCCTAGTTTTGAGTATCAGAGCTAAAGTTTCATCTTAGGACACGTTTCCTAAACATATGTATGGGGAATATTATTGTTTTGTTTTAGTCATTCAATTTTTAACTTATCTTTGTTAGGTGAATACTTACTGTGCTTAATAGAAATCTTGAGATGATCCCATGAACCCTGACCCTTATCTACATGTCATGCATAATCCTTTTCACTTAAATTAGGAAGGATTGAAAACAGGATGGTTTTTGTTCTTGAGATTACATCACATTACATAACAAAGAGGAAGAATTTTATGCGTGTAATTAAAGATCTCAAATCAGGTCACTTTTAGTTAATTAAGGGAACACTTTCTGGATTGGATCTGTAGTAATAAAGTGAGCCTCTTGTCAATACCTTAATTCAGACTAGTGAGACTGTGACAGAGCTAACCCAGCTAACCTGGAATCCTAATTTATGGAAACTAAGAAAATAAATTTGTGGTTTTCTTTTTTTAACATAAGAGATTTGTGGGAATACATTTATTTAATCTGAGAAATACCTTGATTTAGAATGTTAATTGGCAATGTTTTGCATTATTTCTAAGTAGTATATCTTATGTCAAGAAAAATTGCATGATGAGTCATAAAAAGCAAAAGAGATATTTAAACATTTTCAAAGATACAGGAAATTGGGAAAGAAATTATGACATAGTAGACCAAGGAGCAGAAAACATAAATTTGAGCCTTGCTTTTAAGTAGCTATTTCCGTGAGAAATTCTGTGAGATTCAAATGGCAAATTCAAGGAACAAGAATTGCAAATTCTCTGTATCTCTTTCTGATGGAAAACTGTGTGACTCATGAATGTTAAAATCTGCAGTAGAAAAGATTTGATTTAATTTTGAGGAAAGTTTTTGAAATATAGGAGCTTGGGAAAGTTTGAAGGATCTTACATTATTATAAATTGTAGTGAAATAAGTGATATATTTCAGGTGTATAGTACATATGTATGTAATTTAATGCATTTGATATAATGCATGTAATATAATTACATAATGTATGTGCACAGGTAATATAATATTCAAGATAACATCAAATTTATATATACAATAAAATTACACCAAAGGAAATATTTCTAATCATCTCCCAAATCTCATGCCTGTGTGTTTTAATTGTCTTACATATGCCCTGAAATTTTGTAATGCATAATGTCATTTTTTCATTGAAATATAAAACTGACTCATAAGGAGATATGTCAGCACAGTGAAAGTCCTATATTTTCTCCGTAGTGCCATATAACATGTCTGCCACCCTAAAATGATAGTATTTCTCCATACAGCTGCTGTTTTTGCGTCTTCTGACATTTAAAGTGTTGAATTAAACATCTGGGGACAGTGCTTTCATGGATATACTCTAGTCTTTATTAGAGAACTATGATAATAAAATAATACTTCTCACCTAAAACCAGAAAATACATTGAGACCTGAAACTGGGAACAATATTTAGTTTTTCTTGGTAACACCTCATTACTGAGGTTTGGGTGACTGAGTTATATGCATAATCCTAGATCAAACTTTTTATTTCACACTACTCTAATTTAACAGCTAGACAGTTACATTAATGATAATTTAACATACTAAAGGTGCATTTAAAATGCCATAGTAGTAACAAATCGGTGAAGGCAAAAAATTTTTAAAAAGTGAAGCTAATATTTCATCCTTTGACTATGTTAGTGGAAACTTAACTAATGGAGATGTTAGAATTGGAAATCTCCAATTAGGTCAGCAAGTCGTTTTCTTAAACCAGCAAAAGAAACAAATGGTGAAATGCCACTTAGTATCATAATGTATAAAAGAAAACAAACTAATTCTTTGAGGGTACTTTAAAGTATTTTGTTCTAGTGCACATTCAGTGTTTCAAATATGGTCCTATAGACTGAAAAATGATATAAAGTTCAAAAGAGGATTTAGCTTGAAAGAATAAGTAGTTGTAGCTTATCTCTTTGTCTGGTCTTGGGAAAAAGTTATGAAATTAGCAAAATTGTCCAGTTTGTTTCCTTTGCTTCTTTTCCCTTCTTTTTCACAGTACCTCATGCAATGTCTCCTAATTGCCCTGTATTTATTTATTTTTTGAAAAGTATTTAACAAACAAGATGAGATGAATTAGACTTCAACTAATCAAAATTATTTCAAATCAATGATTATCAGTTTTATGAGTTTTGGTAACAGCAATATGCACATTAGTGTATGTATATATGTGTGTGTGTATACATGTGTATGTGTAAGAAAGAGTGCACATTGCTTGGTGGAAGATGCTTTTGGTATAAGGAATCCCTGGACAGAAGATATGCCAATTTCAGAAACCGGTTAATTTAGAATATTTTATGATTTTCTTAGATTGTCTGCAAGAACAGGATGAGGCATGGAGGAATAATCTGCTTCTGTCTAATCGAAACTGACAGTAGTGATTTGAAACCTTAGAATTAGAAATGCATTAATTATAATTTAAATATGTCAATTTTTACTGCAAAGTGTTCTTTTGAGAGTTTAAACCTGAAAATAATATTTCTGTATTGCATAATTTTAGGTGACTACTAATAAGAAAACTGCATTAATTTTAATATAATAATTTTTGGGCTTTTTTTTCCTGATCCCAAAACGGAGGTACAGTTAAACACACTTGGGTCTGGTTTTGAATGAAAAGAAAATTACTTAGAATATATGCAAAATATTATTTCATACTACTAAACATTCCATTGAATAAAGCTTTTATATAGAATCAATTTAAAATATATTATGATAAAATGTAAGTATTTCTAGTCCTTGAATTAATTATTATTAAATTTTAAATTGCTATTACTTTTGTAAATGGAGCTAATATCCAATATTATTATAACCAGAAAATAACTACCAAGTATAAAGGAAATATATTGCGAAGCAATGCACCAGTTACAGAGAATTTCAATGGATTATTCACTACCCATAAAGAGCACAAGTTAACTGTAATAAATAAATGCTTAGGTGCAATTATCCTGTTTACTCAGTTGTATGAGTTGTGTACTCACTCTGACTCACTGCGGTGATGAGGAGTGAAGCAATAATGCATACTGCATATCATAAGAAAAAAATCACAAGAAAAAGACAAATACTTTCAAGGAGGGTGGATTCTTTTCAATATTTTTAATCGTGTTGTTGAGGAATATTTTTAGAAATATATGCTTGGTAACATTGCCAGGATAAATAATAGCAAAAATACTACTTTACATTTTATTTATATTTGGAATAATTTGACATAACATAATAAGTGCCATTATGTTATGTTATAACATAAATAACATAGTCAAGTCTTCCCCTATTGTATATACACAATGTTCACCCTACCACTATTAACATGTTTGTGCAAGAATATTTAAAATGGTATTCTCTCCCGAGCATGATTTGCTACGAGTATTCTGTAGGACAAATGAGCATATCTCATTTGAGATCTTTAATGATTACAAACAACATAATGATAGATAGACAATAATAGTTAGGAATGATATCTAAAGAGATTTAGGGAATTCCGCTGGTAATTTTCAGGTTTGATTTTTCATGATTCTTACACTGATTTTGGAAGATCTTATGAAAATGGGCAGCAATATGAGTTCTTAGAAACAAGAAGCAAATGGAACCATTAGGTCATATAAGACTATTTTTAAAGTCTTTCATTTAGGAGAAAAAAATTCTTCTTTGGAAGATGAATGTGCTATTTGGCAAAAATTTTAGGAAGAATATTTGAAAATGTCCAATCGAAAACTTTCAGGAAGTTCTAATATTCTTTTCCAGGAAGTTATTAAACAAATTGACTCATGTCTTTTGGTTGTTAAATCTTCACACATCTTGACTTTTGGTGGTTGTGGCTTTGTAGCTGTGATTTTCATTTAGAATCAGTAGAAGTGTCTGCTTTCTAAATGTACTTAGTTGGTGAAAGCATGCTTTAAGTGCCCTGTGAACATGCAAAATTGCAATCTGAGTTAAGAGGAGTACCATGACATAGTATAGAATAAAAATAAAGATATTTTCTGAATTATGTGGAAGTTGGAAGCAATATCTGGCAGCAATCCCAGAACTATTTTATTATTGCTTTGTTCAGGAAAAAAGAAAACATCTGTAAAATGGAAATTAGCAAAAGAACATGATGCTCCACAGCCCACTGAGTCAAACAAGAAGATAGAAGGTAGGCTTACAGTCAAAGAAAAAGAGGCATAGCAACCCTAAAATGATGAGTCTATCATCATATCTAAACACCTACTTACATTTTTCCAATGAGGGAAATGTTTTTAAATGGGAGTCAATGAAGGGACAACCCTCCAAAATATGAGATGAGCAATAAGGTTTCCTTTAATGAATTAAGTAACTACTGACATAGGTAGATACTCTGCCTTTAAAAGTATTACAGTCTCTTTAAAGCTATATTTACAGAGTCAAATATTATGAAACCTGAGGGTGACTTTATAGTCACCATTTTAGGCACATCTCTGTGAATAACCATCTCTCCCCAAACACACATTGTCTTAGTTACTTTTAACTCGTTGCCAAGACAAAATACCTGACCCCTAAAATTAAGGAAGGAACGGTTTATTTCTTACAGTTTCTCCGGAGTTTCAGTCCACACTTAGCTGGCTCCAAGGCAGCGTGGTGTCATGGGGCTGCCACTCATGGTGGCTGCAAGCAGCAGGGTGCACTGGCGAGAGAGGGTGGAAGCGCAGGGGCGAGCAAGAGGAAGACCCACCTTCCTTACACTGTATGTCAGCTCCACCCCCGGGCGGGTGCAGCACTCACATCATCAATCATGGCACTAGACACCAAACCAATAACAAGCGCTAGACTAAGCACCATCAAAAGTATATGAAAGGCCGGGAGTTTGGCTCAGCAGCTTAAGCGCCTGTCTCACAGACACAAGGTTCTGAGTTTGGTCCCTGGTGCCAAAAAAAAAAAAAAAAAATGCATATGAGGACTTGGTACATAGTATATCACCCTATACAAACATATTGCTGAATTCAGTCTCTCCTTCCCTCCTTCTCTCTATAAAGAACTCAGAAAAACCTTACCTCTGTATCAAAAGACAGTTCCACAGAGAAAATAAATATTTTTATGTGAATAATAAAAATGATTTTACTATTGATGTTAAAAGTTTAATTAATTCTGAAGAAAATATTGCAGAATGAATGGTAAATTTGTCTAGAAACCTCATGGAATGCATTATCAATAATAATAATTAAGTAAATCACAGCCTTAACTTCTCATTTCTCCTCCAACATCAAGCAAATAAAATAAATGAATTTTGACTAAACATTTTAGGGTTTATTTGGAATGAAATAGACTACTTTTAAGTTTATGTTCCAGTATGAATAATATGGTTTTGGCTACGCACACTTTATGTATGTATGTATGTATGTATGTATTTATTTATTTATTAGGGAGTACCAGGGACTGAACTCACAACCTCGCACCTGCCAGGCAGGCGCTTAGGCCACTGAGCTAAATCCCCAGCTCTATTTTTTGATCTAGAGTCTCACTATGCAGTTCGGGCTGGGCTTGAACTCACTTTGTAGCCCAGGCCAGTCTCGAACTGATAGCAATCCTCCTGCCTCAGACTCCTGAGTACTGGGATTAAAGGCATATGCCACCAGAAAAAATAATGATAAGGATTAACTTGAAAAATCTTCTGAATTAGTCACATTCTTAGATAAAATTTGCTTTTTATCTTAATATCTTTTTTGACTTATTAGTACATGTTCCCAGTTCATAATTATTACATTTATTTTATGGAATTGGTACACATGCATAAGAAATTTCAATTCATTTTACCACTTCCATTCATCCTCTTCATTTTTTCAGCATTATATTCGTTTATTTACCTTATAAGACTTTAGAAAGTCAACTATCATGTATACAGATATAAAACCAGATTAATAGGCCAAAAACATATAAAACATGCAAGATAAATGTACTAAGTCAATGTACAATTTTAGATATCTCGTCCATGCTGGATTACAATGACTTTTTTTGTCTCTTCCATTTTTTTCATTCTGCCTTTCATTTCATACTTTATTTATATATTATGTTTTTCGTACAAGAAAATCATGTGATCTTTAAGCTTATGTGTCTGAGGTACTTATCATTATGGTCTCAATGTGCATCCATTTTCCTACAAATAACTCATTTATCCTTTATTGCAGAGTCTTACGCCATTGTGCATAAATACCATGTTTTTCCTATCCATTCATATATTTATGGGCATATAGACTGTTTCCCAGGTTTAGATATCATGAGTTGTGCTGTTATAAACATGGATATGTATGTATCAGTGTAATATAATTTTTTTGACTCTTTTGGAAAGATACCTAGAAGAGAAAAAGGTGGGTCAAATGGAATTTCTATTTTTAGGTTTTTAGGAATCTCCATAATGATTTACTTAGTAGTTGTATCAATTTATACTTTCGCCAACAATGAGGAAGAGTTCTTTTCTCCCCACAGCTATACCAGCATTTGTTATTTGTTGATTTCTTGATGATAGGCATTCTTTCTGGAGTAACATGGAATTTCAGCACTGTTTTAATTTGTATTTCTCGAATTGCTAGTGATGTTGAACATTTTTCAGATATTTCTTGGCTATTTATATTTCTTCATCTGAGAAGTATGTATTCATTCTAGATACTGATTTTTGGATTGGGTTTTTAAACTTGGGAGGTCTAATTTTTTTGAGTTCTTATATATTCTACAGATTACTTCTTTGTCTGAGGAGTAGCTGGCAATTATGTACCCATGCTGTAGGTTGTCTCTTCACTCTGTTGGTTTGCTTTGGTGTGCAGAAACTTCATAATCTCATACCATTCCTCTTTTGACCATTGGTATTATTTCCAGCGTAACATGAGTTCTGTTCAGAATGTGTTTGTCTGTATCTACGTTTCCAAGTGTTTTACCTATTTTGTCTTGTAGCAAATTTAGTGTTTCTGTTTTGATATTTAGATCTTTTATCCATTTTCATTTTAGTGTAGTGCATGGTGAAAGATACAGGTCTAGATTTAATCTGCAGCATTTCAAAAGCCAATTTTCCAAGCTCCATTTGTTAAAGAGCTTATCTTTCTTCTAATGAAGAGATTTGACCCTTTTGTAAAAGACGATGTACCTGAGTGTGTCTAGAGTTATTTCTGTATTTTTATTCTGCTTCAGTCATTTTCTAGTCTATTTTTTGCCAGTATCATGCTGTTTTTATCACTCTAGATTTGTACTATAACTTGAAGTTTAAGGTTATAATGACCTCTGCCTTTCAACTGTTTTTTTGTTTTTTAATGTCATATTTAATGTAGAGTAAAAAAATAGAATATTGTCAGTAGTGAAGTATCAGTTATGTTTGTCTTGCATGTTATTTCAATTTTATATAGCATACATTTTATGCTTAGTGGTAAAATGCATATATTTCCATTTTGAAATGCATTTTTAAATTTTTTGAAGTGTTTCAAAATGTTATTTAAGGAGGAAGAATGAAAAATGAGTGGCAGTATATGAAAACAAATATAGAAAAAATGATGGAAAATAATAAAAATGGCCTCTATGAAAGAGGAGAGAAGGAAAAACAACACTCAAGCAATGTGATGGTAATGACAAGAGGCAAGCAAGATCAGGTGTTAATTCTTCTACTAATCTCTGCGTGGCAAAAGTGACTGGTTTCTTTAAGAAACCAAGGCATGTGCTTTGCAAACTAGACTGATTTGTCTCAAGGAGCATCCTATCTGTTCATGGCATACGGTTAAACTAATGACTAATTATTAACCCTTAAAACTAATATTTTTATTCCATAACAATATGGTATAGAGTAGCTTTACACTGATACATAAGGAAGTTATAAAGAATTACTAGAGTCAGAATGCAGGGACTGACTTTTAAAGTGAGAAGCCACATAGTACATAGGTAGAGATAAGGAATGGAGACATTCAACTTGAGAATGGAACAAAGAAAAACACAAAGTTACAAATCAAAAGGATTTTTATTAATGGTATATATTGATAACACATCATACTTGGTATTCTTCTTGGAGAGTTGCATACCTTGATCATTTTAACTTCCTTTTCCATCCCTTGCTAACTCTTTTACCCTCTTCCCCAGGTCCCAGATTTCTTATAAAAGAGAAAACGTGTCATATTTAATATCATACAGATCTCAAGATCCATCCATTTTCCAGCCATGACTCAAATTTATTAGTTTTATGATTTAGTAGTACTCCACTGTGTACATATAGCACATTTGCTTTATTCACTCATCTGTTGATAGCCATGTAGGCCATTTTGACAAGTTAGCTATTGTAAATTGTGCTGCTATAAACCTGGATATACATGTATCACTGTCACATAATGAGTAAAATAAAATTAAATAAAAGCATAAATCATAAACAATGAAAATTTGATTTAATATTTGAAAATCAGGTAATATAATTCACGCACAAAATAAGATGAAAAAAAGATCATCTCATTTGCAGAGGAAAAAAATATGATGAAATTTAATACTCTGGTCACAATAAAGAATTTTATCAAAATAGTAATAAAGGGTAGTTATTTCAATGATAACAAGAGGTACTCTAAGGGGAAAAGAAGAAAGGAAGAGAAAAGGAAAAAGATATAAATTTATAAATATTCATAAATAAGACAGTTAAAAAAAAAACAGTATTGCTAAATACAATAA